>JANHZU010001247.1:39317-49905 GCA_032468055.1 Acrochordus granulatus
AACCAGCACAATTAGTAATCACTGGTACTAATATTTGATCTGGCTTGCTTACTTGTATAAAAGAGATTGTTAGCTATGCTGTTTGCATTTTAAAAAACATTCCTTAAAGAGGGAAGGTGTTGCCTTTGAAGAGAGCTCTGTATTCAGAAGGTAGGCCTGGTTTGTGCATCATAAATTCAAATCCAGAAGGGGTAGATACAAACTGCTGCATTGCACCCACCTGGTACATCTCTGCCAATAGCAGCAACTAAATGAAAAAGGAAATCCCTGCCTCAGTTTGATATTAAAGCTAAACAGATGAGGTTGAGATCCCTGGTGTCTTGCTCACCTTTCACACCAACATCTTAGTTTATAAAAATGTTTAAGATGCTAAGGCATCTTGGCCATGAGAGTTTATGATCCAAACCCATGGGGACTGCCCTAGATAGGGCAAAATGTGCTCCTTACACACAAACAGCTGATCTTTGATTACTGTTGTTTGATGTTTGTTCACAACCTTAAAGACCCCTTTAGGAGCCATAGGATGAAGTGTCCATTTAATAAATTAAAAAGTCAACTATATTTATATCCAAAATGCTTTCATACCTTATAACCTGAATACAGAGGAGAAACCATTCATCAAAGACATGGCCTAGGGTGGTAAGGCATTCCTGTCTTTGTATCTCATTACTCTGTCCTTTTGATGGCAGATTTCTTTTTTCTTTGGATATAAATAGAAATAGTTGACTTTTTAATCCAAGATTTTATTTGGATATAAATACAGGCATACACATACAAACAGTTTTTCTGATTGTGAACAACAACATCAGTAATGTTGCTGTTTCATGCTACAGGTATCTGAGGAGGTATATATGTTTACATCACTTTTCAGCTTGCTCCTTCTGTGCTATTTGTTGTCTCTGTCATATTTTGAATCCAGGCATATGGACACTCATCCTGTGTGGATGTAAATCCTATATTATGTACGGCAAAGAACCCAAAAAAGAGTAAGAAAGAGTCAACCTGGGGATGTTACTTCTCACCTTCCTATCATGTAGAAGGAAAAAAACAGGTGCACGCGCAGGCATGTCTGCATTTTCATGGTAATACCCATGTCTGCCTACCAAGATCTACTTTCAGATATGTGAACAGGACCTCAAAGGGATGTTGTGCATCAGGTCTTACATGGAAAAAATATCAGCAACACACATAGCATTCTAACTCTTGGCTGTGTACTTAATGAGTCACAAGATGGCAGTGCTTTCTTACTCTGCATTCTGCTTAAATGGATGTTTGATAATCATCATTTAAGCAGCACATAAGACTAAATAAGAGGACTGGGGACATATCATGGTCCATATTCCATGCTTTTCTAAATTATGCTTTTTCCATGCAGAATTAATTGCATAGAAATTATATGCAAAAAACATTCTTTTCTGAAAACTTGTGGGATACGTAAACTAAAACTCTACTCTCGTTCAGTTATTCCAGTGTTTTAAAAATCTAACTATCAACTCCCAGTTAAGTGCAAAAATCCTCACAGCAACCATTTTACAAGTATTTGAAAGGAAACTTAAATGAATCCATTTGGAAATTGAGAACATTTAATTGTGGCCAATTCATTTCCTGAGAGAAGAGGTGCGACATTCTGGAGCCTTTGAAAAGTTAAAACCCAATTAAATGCTTTTAGTATAAGAGAAAGGTGGAATTATTACATACATAATGATTCATTATATTAAATTAATTTCATTTCAATTAATTTCAATTAGTTTTTATTAATTGAAGTAAATCTCATTTAACTTTGATTATGACCCTGCCAATTCCTTTGTCCTGGTCCCATCCATTTATTGGAGTGTGCTCTCAACACTTCATAGTTAAAGCTCTATACAATGCTTGACCCTATAAATTATACATTCCTAACTTGGAAGCCAAAACAGGGCTTGGTTTCCAGCACTGCACCGCTCCCTCCGTGAAGCTTAATCCAAGCCAAAATAGAGGACAAAGAGATCAGAAAGCTGCTGATCTTTTCCAAGCACTGATGATGTTACCTAGCTGGGTAATTAAATATCTGCAAGAGAGCACCAAGCTCAGAGAGCACCAAGGACCTCTCAGTTCAACCTGAGCTACAAATATTATCTTCTATTGGTACACATCAACTGTGGCTAGCATTGATTTCAGATCAGTAAAGATTAGATGTAGAAGCTAGTCCTCAACTTATGACTGTAATTGAGTGTGCAATTACAGCCATAAATCATGTTGTAGAGTGAATGCTGCGATCATTAAGTGGACCCATTGCTCACTATTTATTTATTAGATTTCTATGCCGCCGAAATCTGAAGACTCTCGGTGGCTAACAAAAAACGAACATTAAAACCATTAATTAAAACATTAAAAAACATTGAAATAAAATAAAACATTAAAATAAAACAAAATGGGGCATTTTTGCCAGAAACCAGAAATGCCAATTTTTGGCAAAAATGTCATAAATGTGACAACAGGGTGCTGCAAATGTGGCCTGGTTGCCAAATGCCCAAAATTGAGTTGTGACTGCAGGGATTGTGGCCATTGGAATTTCAGAACCAGGTCATACCTTTTGGGGGGATCCATTGTAAGTGACCAGTTATGGTTTCTGACCATACAACATAGTTTGTTACTCCATATATCTAGCAGCTGCTCTGCTGCTGTCGCCAATGACACTCCCTCATAATGATTGCTTTCCATTCTGAGTTCCTACTGAGCATTTTATGAAAATAAATGCTGTATTTTTAAAATATGACCGTGATAATAGTTCTAGTGAATGGGGAGAGGGAGAGAGAGCACCCAGGCAAATCTAAATTTTTCATTTACAGAAAAATAAGTTTAAGTACAGAAAAACTGGATGATACGTATGTTAATGCTGCAGAAAAACCTTAGCACTCTCTGATGATAAAAACTAGGAGTTCCCTGTCCAGTACAGGGAGTACCAAATAAAAGGGGAGACGGTCCAAAGATCCCCACCCCCGTTTCAAGAGCTTTCATTGCATTGCGAGCAGCCTTCATGCGGTTTTTACTTTTGGCAGCCAGATAAAAATGTTTACTAGTCTGGGGCAGACTTGCTTGCTTCCCTGAAGCCTGAGGCTGCAAGGGAACACATTAAAGTTCTCAGAGAACTTGGATTTTCTTAACTCTGTGACTTCTACTCAGCAGGATCCCTTGAATCTGGGGTCAGGATGAGTGCTAAGCTGCAGATAAAGGAAATAAGTGCACCTTTTGCCTCTGAAATCTGCTTGAGCCAGGTCACACAAAAGAATGCGGCAGGAGTGTTGGGACCATCCTTTCCACTAGCTTTGTAAAACGTAAGGTTTTGAAAGTGCACAGCAAGAGTGCACTTGAGCATGGCTATCAAGAGCTCCGTGGATCCAGGCATCTTAGTCCATCTGTGGCAGTCTTTGTGAGCAATACTAGCTGAGTGATGGTTGAAGGTGAATCCGAGGATGGATCCACTTTCTGCATTGGACGGATCTGTGTCAAAGGCAGGTGCAGTCGTCATCTCAAACCAGCCTGGCCTGAGCATCTCCATTCACGGTTTACTCCACTGAGACATTATGGAAATTGGAGAGCTATATTAAACAAAGGAAAAACACCTTCCCGTTGCTTTATGAAAAAAAATATGTACGATAGGATCTGTTTGGGAACATGCATTTGAAAGAAAGATTAGAGCGTAATATATAAAATGATGTGTTTTTTAGGTTTGCGTCTGCCACAGTTATTCTCACTTTGTAGACACGAGATGGCAGCACAGGGTTAATGGGAAGTTTTAGTATTTGGTCATTTGTGTTTTCAGGAATCAGATATATAAAACGTACTCTCTCTTTGTGGTTTTGAAAGAGTTGAAGTTATTGAGGTAAAAGCATTACACTGATTGCATCTCTAAAATAACACTGAAATTTAGTTGTTTATGCATCTAGAAAATAAAAAAGTTATCCTATTCCGCTTTACAGGGCTATCCCATGCAGCAATCTGTTTCCCCTTGCTGGTCAACTAGATGTCCTGGGAAGCTATGCCTATGACATCAGTCATCGCTCTCAGTTTTTCACCATCGGTTTTTGGTTCTGAAGAAAGAATATCAAGCTAATGTGACTAATTACCACTGTTATTATCCTATAATGTACATTTTGGATTTAAGGAGGAAAATTTTTTTTTTAATTCTGGGGTGCAATGTCACCTAGGCCTTATTGGGATATCATTTTCAGAAAGTTCAGTTGTTCATATTCATCATTTATAATTGAATTGATTAGATTTATTGTATAATACGTGACAAAAGAATACAATAAATCCTAATCTGTAAAATTAATGTAATATAAAGGAGGTGGGCAGACTCATTATGTTTTATATTGAGAAATGAGTTGTTATAAAATTTGGAGAACTGGAGTGATCCCAAGAGTTCTGAACGTTTCAGAAATAAATTGGTAGATCTCTAAATTACTTTATCTTCCCCTGCATATTCCCAGCCATATCAGGTTGGGGGTAGGGAAAGAAAAGAAATGAAACAAGCTGATAAAAGGAGTGGTACATGCGCCTCTTTGCAGTTTTGAAAGAATTGAAGTTATTGAGGTAAACTGTTCATCACTATCTCTAACATGCTTGGTATAGAAACTATTTTAATGTGTATTCCGTTCTGATGTGTGTATATTAGGGCTCCCACATCTGGTCTGCAAAAAATTGGATGACCACTGGATGGACACAAAGAAATACTGAATGTTAGAAGTTTTTTCTTTCCTCTGCTGGTCATCTGAATTTTTACAGCCTATATGATAGCTTTTATGCATATACAGTATACACTGTGATTCTCTGGAATATCTTATCGGCCTGGATCAAATCCAATGACAATATATGCTTTTTGTTCCTTGTTGACTTACAAAAGCCTGCTTGCATTACTCAGTCAAGATCTTGAAAAGATTGCCCTGTGCTTAAATTTCAAAATTACTTGGAGCTGAGTTTAGAACTGTCCAGTAAGAACAGATAAGTTTGCACTAGCCATAGTTCAACTGGTTGGAAGGAGGGATTAGTACAGTGTACAGATGAGAGACTGGAGAAAGGATACAGTCATTCTTTTAAGACTCTTTAGAGCATATGACTTAGTGAGCGATAGATAGGAACAGACCAGTCAGATGAATAATTCTAGGATCCAATGCACACAACAGACTAACCCCAAAATAAACCCAGGTAGAGCTTTTTATTGCTATGTGAACCATATAAAGTAAATAAACCTTTGTAAACTAAGAATTATGGCTTAATATAGTATTTTTTAAAATATTCAAGATCAGATAATGGTAATTTATACAATTTAAAAAAAAATACTGTCAGGAACTCCAAAGACTGTTTCCTTAAAAAAGAAATAAAAAGAATATTGAAACAAAACAACTTTAAATATTGTTCCTTATTTTTCCTTACATTTAATATATTTATTAGAAACCTTAATGAGATGTATGAGCTACAATATAATGAATAAATGTTTCATAAATGTTGGGAGTGAGATTATTAAATAAACTTTAAGCTTCACGTTACACTTGTTTCAGTAGGTGTTCTTGCTTGCAGAAAGTGCTTACACAAAGATGTTGAAGAAGGTATTAAGAACTACAATGACTCTGAACATGCTTGCAGAGTATCTTTAGGTTGTTTAAGAAATATTGGTAGAAGATAGCTTAAACATTAGTTCAATGTTTTGTGCAGACCCAGGCAATTGTAGTATATGCAATATTTTTTCAACAAACCATTGTTTAATATATGTGAATGTAGTTTGTGACTTAGCTTAGTTTTTAAAAAGTGGTGTGTCAGAGTGCTCTGTTCTCTACCATGTTGAACATGCTCAAACATTTGTTTTTTGCAGCCCCAATGTACAATCCTACTTAAGTCTTTTTTTAATGATCTGTATATCCACTAAAGTAACGTATCCATAACAAAAGTGCCAGTCCAGCTGATAATATTTTTCATTTTCAACCCAGAATAGTTGGCTTCTACCAATTTTACCTTAGAAGTGACCATGACCACTTTGTAGATCTTACTGAATAAATATCTAGTCTTACTGGATAAATACTTTATTCTTTTGTTTCAGAATCAGGTGACACTCTGAGTTAATTTTATAGAAGAACAGGCTATAAAAACAAATCCAGAATACCATATGGAACAGCTTTCAGTTATTCAGCTGAGTAACTAGGATTTTTGCAATTGACAAGAAAGATATTTTTTCTTGTGTCTCTTTGTAGTGCCTGAAGATCACCTTTCAGTTCTTTTGTTTAGATTTTGTTCTGCTCCCTACATAACTGAATTCAGTTACTCCCAAATTCATCATCCCACAGGCTCCCCCATTCCATGACTATAAGCCAACCAGTCTTGCTGCATGACACTTGGTTCACTGGGCAGCTAATTGATCACAGAGGGGAGATATTTGAAGTGGTGCAGACCGTGAGAATTACATTTGAGCAGGCAGGACATTCCTTCCAGTTGGTAGTGGAGAAAATCCAAAGGTGGAAGAACTGCCTTCTCTAAATAATATACAGCTCCTGGTGGCAGAGTAGAAAGGAAGATATTATCATTCTTGCCTTTTCATTTGCTTGTTCATTTTTATGCTTTAAATAGATGTGAGGAAACAGGCTGGAAAGGAGAATGGAATTGTAGTTTCATACTGTATTTTAGAGTGCCGTCAAAACTACGTAATATCAGATACTCCCCCCAAAAAACAGTTTTGAATCCATCCTTAGTATATGAAAGGAATTAACAAGCCCCCACCCCCTTTTTCCCATTCTTGGAGAAAACCGAATATCTAATGGCCTCAGACTTGATATTCCAAGACCAAAGGAATGGAGTCTAAATATATGGAAAATCTTTACGGTGCTCATTTATAAAGTGATGATGATAATTCAAAGTCCTGGCCCTTGCAGCAAGTTAGCATATAAACAAAAATAAAAATTTCATTTCACTGATGCATCTACAGGTGACCCAACTGAACTTTTTGATGAAAATGAAATTCAACAATGTAATATTACTACCAAGAGGCACTAAAGAAGTATCTGCAAAAGTTTCAAAACAGCCGTTTCAAAGTGCTACTCTTCACTAAGACAGGAAGAAAAAAAATATATCTGCAAGTATTGCCTTGCCTAATTTTTAAGAGTTTTTTGCATAAAAATGGTATTTAATAATTAGATCACTAGCATTGTATAAGTGTGGGCCATTGCTCTGTTTTTTGCCTTACTCTTAAAATTTGAAAGAAGTGGGAGAGAAAAGATATTTAGGATTTTTAGTGTCATTGTAATCTCTTATTTGAAAGGAAATCAAAGTTGTGACTAAAGTGTCATTGGATTACAATAGTCTCACCTATGGAATTTTACAGACATCCTGTATGGATCTTTCCCTTTGCACCCTTAGGCTGCTTTTAAAGCTGCTTTTTAAAGTATACCATATCCTTTCCCACATAATCCAGTTTTAGAACAGCTTCTATTTGTGCATTGTGGATTGAGGTCATAATTGTGCTTTTAGTACAAAGCTTGCTGTCTTCAACCCTTATGCTGACAAAAGTGCATGCCAATATAAACAAAGCTGATCAAAGAAAATCATACTTTTGGTGTAGTAGTACGAAACTCAGGTTTCACCTTTCTAGAGAGCTTCATTTAAAATTCCTTCAGGATGTTAAAAATAGAACTCAATGTTATTGGGCCACAGGTGGAAATTGGTAATAAAATCTTGATTAGATTGTTGCTTCATTGTATAAGTAAATCTAGCATCTTGGATGAGACTGGACTACAACTCAGCACTACTTTTCTACTTCCAGATGAAGTTTTTGTTACAGATTCAATCATACAAACTAGTATTCTAAAGTAATGCCTATGTAGGAAATAATAATTATTTGTTTTATTGATATATCCATAATTTTTAAAAAGTAACTAAGAACAAATAACCATTTTTGGAAGACCATAAATAAATTCATTTTTTTCTGTTTACACAAAAAAATCCATAGAGGGTTTTTAATCAATAATAAATATTGGTATTGTCTTTTCTCTGATCAGAGAAATCTTATTTCCATTTCTCTTTTCTATCTATTAACATAGATAACTGTCATTGTAAAAGCTTAATTTGTTGAGAAATACTTACCTTCTCTAGAAATGTCTTAAATTCTTATTTTCTCTACATCTCATCCAACATATTCTGTGTTTTCTCTTGACTCTTCTTTTTGAACTGAACTGAAAATACTGTAACCTCTAATAAAAGCTTTACTTGTATCTCAAACCATTCTTAAAACAGTACCTTTTTCTCTAAAGTATTTTCAAAATATTATTTTAATTTCTTATTCAGTCCTCCACTATTGCTTCTTTTTGTAACATTTATATTTTTTCTGAAATACAGACATACAGTACTTTTTAAGAAGAGGCATGATTTGGATTTCAATCCTTTGAGTTTGGCTTATAAAAGGAAATCTAGTTCTTTTAGATGGAGGCTCCTTTAGTTTTTAAGAGCAGTTGGCAAATAGTTCTTTATCATTCCTTAAGTGCCTGTTCCTGCTGTAACAGTGTTCAGAACAGACAAGTATGTAGCATGCTGTTAAAATGGTTTAGATTGTCAGTAATCATTCTGATTATATTTCATATTGTGGTTTCTGGGCCTTTGTTTTACCTTGATTCTCTGCTCTGAATGGACTATTATGCTTTGTCATTTACATGGTAACTTAGAGAAAAAAGATCATGGGTAGTTGAGGGCAAACTCCACAATGATTTTTAGTAGGCTGCATCTGACAAGTTTAATACAGATTTCAGTAGAGCACAGAGTCTGTGGACACTTACGCAGTAGGTAGGAACATATAATGTTGAAGTAATCTAGAATCTTGGCTGCTGGCATCTGCCTAATCTGTTCTGTCATTACATTCATTTATCTGGTTTCTTGTGAACAATCAAGTGGCTTTCATTAGATGCTTAACTTAGACGGTAGACAAATGAAAAATAATCTTTATTTTGTAAATGGCAATATAGCTTGGCAGAGTTGTTCATATACTGTGGGTAAGGCTAGGCCATTTCAGTGCATATTTTTGCATGGAAGAAGCTGAAGTAGCTTCCCCCAACTTAACAACATATTTGTTGAATTAACATGTCCTATCATTTTCAGCTAAATGGAATGATGAGATTTACAGTTCAACATAACTGTAGGAAACCAGGTTGAACAGACTGGAATAGAAACTCAGCAGAAACTGATTTGAGTGAGATTATACTGATAGAAATTATGTTCCCATGTAGCACTAGACTATAGTGTGATGTGGATAAGGCTCAGTGAACCTTGCTTACATGAACTCTCTCCTACTAGGGTCTGATTATAAAGAAAACTTCAGGGCCACAAATTCCACCAGTAATTATAAATATATCTTGTTTAGTTCTTATTGTGTTTGTTTAAATAGAGCTAGTCTCTGTAACTCTGGTAGAAATAATGCAGTACTTGCATTGAAATTCAAAATTGTTAACTTTCCATGTAAAGCATTTTTTCCTCTAATTTTTGTAATCTTAGTATTGGAATATTTCTCCCATACTTCTGCTCTTTTTCATGTTTGAGAAATTTCTGTTATTTTGGCTTTATGTTTGACTTTTCATTTCCCCCCTCATGTCTAACATGTTGGACAAGAGTCTTATGAAGCTGAAATTCTGCAAAATCTTTCTGCAAAGCCTACAGATAATACCTTTGCCAAATATCATTAACACAGATTATAGCTACATTATAATGTTACTTCCTGTTACACCAGTGATTGACCTTATTCTTCTTCTTTCAGGCTATGGCAACTTGAGCCCCAATACGGTAGTTTCACAAGTGTTCTGCATCTTCTTTGCCCTCTTCGGGATTCCCTTAAACCTCATACTTCTGAATAGGATAGGACAACTGATGCTCTCTGGAGTCCACGTATGTGCCCTCTATCTGGGTGTGAAGTTCCACTGGGAGGTAAGAGGTGTAGGCATTATTTATTTATTTAATCTAGGCTACTTATTTCACAAGTAAGTGGCTCTGGGTGATGTAAAACAATACTAAAAGAATAATTCTTATAGGTCACTTTGGCCAGCATGGACAATCTATTAATGCCATTTTCTAAAAATGCAAGAATGCCAATGAAAATGCCACTGGCTTAACTGCTTTATTTCTTGTAGACAGAGCTATGGTGTAGCCAAGATAACAAGAGTTATCTAGATTAGCCTATAATTCTGTTATGTTGTTCCTCTTGTAATAAAGTTTTCAAACTTCAGATGTAAATCTTTGTCTTCATATTTAAATGGCCTATTTCAATATGTTTACTTAAAACAAGTTTTTTTAAAAAAATGATTCTTAAAATCAACACTGATTTCAACCTTGTCATACCATACAGAAGGTAGGCATGCCATCCAAATCTTAGCTTATGGCCCTCTAATCTCTTATTTTGGAGAGTTACCCACTCTTTCATCCAGACCAAACAGCAGGTATCAAAGTACAATTTTAAATCTGGTGGACCCAAACCTCCTCTTTCTTTAACATCTTGCAATATAATTCTCATTTTTTCCCTTGCCATATAAATTTGGAAATATCCTTTTGCCATTGTTTAAATGGAGTATCCATCAATGTCGGTATA
>JANHZU010001247.1:97652-112315 GCA_032468055.1 Acrochordus granulatus
GTGTATTCTTGCCATATCTTCTTAATCTCTTCTGCTTCTGTTAGGTCCCTACCATTTTTGTCCTTTATCATGCTCATTTTTGTGTGAAATGTTCCCTTTATATGTCCTATTTTCTTGAAAAGATCTCTTGTCTTTCCCAGTCTATTGTTTTCTTCTATTTCTTTGCACTGTTCATTTTAGAAGGCCTTCTTATCTCTTCTTGCTCTTCTCTGGAAATCTGCATTCAGTTGAGTATATCTTTCCCTTTCTCTCTTGCCTTTCACTCTCCTTCTTTCTTCAGCTATTTGTTTTCTTGAATTTTTGTTTCTTGGGGATGGTTTTAGTAACTGTCTCTTGTACAATGTTAAGCACCTCTGTCCATAGTTCTTCAGGCACTCTGTCTATCAGATCTAATCCTTTAAATCTATTCCTCACCTCCACTGTATATTCATAAGGAATATCACTGAGGTCGCACCTGAATGGATAGTAGCTTTCTCTACATTCTTCAATTTCAATCTAAATTTTGCAATAAGAAGCTTATGATCTGGGCCACAGTCAACTCCAGGTCTTGTTTTTAACTGACTGTATAGAGCTTCTCCATCTTTGGCTGCAAAGAATATAATCTATCTGATTGGGTTGTTGAAAAAGTGTATTTGTTATGATCAGCTTGTTCTTTTGATAAATTCTGTTAGCCTTTGCCCTGCTTCATTTTCTACTCCACACCCAAACTTGCCTGTTATTCCTGTTAACTTTTGACTTCCTACTTTAGCATTCCAATACCTTATGATGAAAAGGACATCTTTTTTGGTGTGAGTTCTAGAAGGTGCTGTAGATCATCATAGAACTGGTCAACTTCAGCCTCTTTGGCATTAGTGGTTGGGGCATAGACTTAGATTACTATGATGTTGAAGTGTTTGTCTTGGATTTGAACCAAGATCATTCTGTCGTATCCCAGTACTGCTTTTCCCACTCTTTTATTGACTATCATGGCTACTCCATTTCTTCTCAGGGATTCTTGTCTGTAGAAGTAGATACAGTAGTCATCTGAATTAAATTCACCCAATCCTGTCCATTTTAGTTCACTGATTCCCAAGATGTCTATGATCAATCTTGCCACCTCATGTTTGCACACATCCAGCTTACCTTGATTCATAGATTTTACATTCCAGGTTCCTATGCAATATTGTTCTTTACAGCACTGAACTTCCCTTTTATCTCCAGTCAAATCCAGAACTGAGTTTCCTTTTGTCTTTGGCCCAGCCTTTTCACTCTTTCTGGAGCTACTTGTAATTCCTTCAGATCTGAGAGGCTCACCTTCTGGCATCCTATCTTTTAGTCTTTTGTTGATGTCCATGGGGTTTTCTTGGCAAGGATACTGGAGTGGGTTGCCATTTCTTTCTCCAGTGGAGTCCTGTAGCCCATTTTTCAGTAGATGTTCAGGAAGCCCAACAACATCTAGCATGGTCCTTGTTAACTTGGACGACGACCGAGCCAGTATGGATTTCTGTAAATTACTTCTCATATTTTTATGGGAGGTAGACACTCTTTGCCTCACTGGGGGGATGTATAAATATATGGATGTATAAAATGTCTACTGTATAATGTATAAAACATGGGTGATATCTATGTATAATAATCTATAAACAGTGTTATGCTATACATACTATTTAGGATGGATTATATCAACATTTTTATTCTATGGTTCCCAATAATATCTTAAGCTACTAATCTGCCTCCATCACTCCTATTGCCTTTAACGTGAAAATAAGATGAAAAGAACATGAGACACCATAACTCGTGTCCTGCATGAATTAATCTAATGCTATTTTAAAGCCCTCTAAATTATTAACTATCACTGTATCTGTTGCATTGAGACCCATAAATTCAACTTATACTGTGTGAACTACTTCCTTTTTTACATATTTATTGACTTCAAATAGTCTTCATATTACCAAAATGATGTGTTCAGGGTAGCAATATGGTTTTACTTGTTTTGAACCTATTCTGTCTTCAACTTATGACAACTGGGATCTAACAAAAAGATGTTATATAGAGTACTCTTATTCAGTGATTTAGTCCCCATCCAGGTTATTCTATTCATTTACTTCTCCCTCTGATTTCTGGTATAAATAGCACTTATAGTCATGTGAAAAAGAAAGTACACCCTTTTTGAGTTCTATGGTTTTAGGTATTAGGACATAGTAAAAATCATTTGGTCCTTAGTAGTTCTTAAAAGTAGGTAAATACATCCTCAGATCAACAGTACATGACATATTACACCATGTCATCACTGATTTTACAAAAAGAATGCCAAAATAGAGAAGCCGTGTGAAAAACTCAGTATACCTTTTTTGCTTCCATAGGTATGAAGAGGCTAAGTAGCAGCATCAATGTGCTGCTAATCAAGTGCCCTTGATCAATTGATCATTGGCAAGTGTGATTACCTCTCTAAAAGTTTTAGGAGTTTGCTGGTCTCCAGCATGGAGGTATGTATTAATACAATGCCAAAGAGTAAAGACAACAGCAATAATCTTAGAGAAGCAATTGTTGTTGCCCATCAATCTTTGAAGGGTTATAAGACCATTTCCAAACAATTTAATGTCCATCATTCTACAGTGAGGAAAATTATTCATAAGTGGAAAACATTCAAGAAAGTTGTCAAACTTCCCAGGAGTAGACGTACCAGCAAATTCACTCCAAGGTCAGACCATGCAATGCTCAGAGAAATTGCAAACAATCCACGAGTTGCATCTCAGACTGTACAGGCCTCAGTTAGCATGTTAAATGATAGTACAATTTGAAGACTGAACAAATATGGTTTGTTTGGAAGGGTGGCCAGGAGAAAGTCTCTTCTCTCTAAAAAGAACATAGCAGCATGGCTTAAGCTTGGAAAGTTGCATCTGAACAAATCACAAGACTTTTGGAACACTATCCTTTGAACAGACAAGACCAAAGTGGAGATGTATGGCCATAATGCACAGTGCCATATTTGGCAAAAAACAAACACATCTTATATGAATTATCAAGCATGGTGGTGGAGGGATGATAATTTGGGCTTGTTTTGCAGCCAAGAGCCTGGGCACCTTGCAGTCATTGAATGGACCATGAACTCCTCTATATACCAAAGTATTCTAGAGTTAAATGTGAGGCCATCTGTCTGACAGCTAAAGCTTGGTTAACATTGTGTCATGCAACAAGACAATGATCCCAAGCACACCAGCAAATCTACAACAGAATGGCTGAAAAAGAAAAGAATCAAGGTGTTTCAATGGCTCAGTCAAAGTCCAGACCTCAATCTGATTGAAATGCTGTGGTGGGACTTCAAGAGAGCTGTGCGTAAGCAAATGCCCACAATCCTCAATAAACTGAAGCAATGTTGTCAAGAAGAGTGGGCCAAAATTCCTCCACAATGATTTGAGAGACTGATAAAGTCATACAGAAAATCAATCAGATAGATTATATTACCAATATAATTGGTATACAAACCAATTATAAACCAAGATAGATTATATTACAAATATAATTGGTATACAAACCAATCAGATAGATTATATTACCAATCACATGCCTCACATCTAGCCTTTTTCCTCTTGCAAAGTTAAAACGGATTGTGGTAAAAATTGGTTCTCATTCTCTGGTCAAAAAAAAGTCAAGATCCTTGCTGCTCTCCCAACTGCTCCTAATGTGAATGGGCTTAAAATCTCTCTGCTGCACAGTTAAAGTAAGGGAGAAGTTTTTGAATTACAATATATATTAATACATTAATGCATTTATTACATTTTACATCACTTTCCATTATTATCAATTCCATTATATATGTGTGGTGAAAGTTAAGTACTGAGAATGTGTGTGAAGGAATGCATGAGTGAATTTTATATTATGTGAATATTAAAAATAAAAAGACCTCTATAGTACACTTGTGAGTCTTGCCTCCAGGATCCAGACATTTCTTATCTTTGTTATACAAAATACCTTTAAAACATAAGGAGAACAGATACTTACCTCCCACTGTCCACGTGGGAACTTCCAAGTAACCCTAGTGTACTTTATGTATTTGTCTAAAGCCATAGCTATTCAACAGCAATTAAAATATCTACATTTAGAGGTAGTCTTGTGGTTTTATCTTATTTTACCCATTTATCTTACATTTTTTCTTGAAACTTTCATGGGATTCCCAAGTGCATCATCTCACAATTCTTCTGGTGTAGAATTTAAGATAATTCAGTTGAAAATCCCAGTGAAATTCCTTCATATATGCTCATATGCTACATTTTTGTTTTTCTTCTGCCAATGTCCTCAGGGCAATTTTCGCAACTTAAAATAATGGAATGGATATTGGGAAGAATGGGAAGAATGAAGAACAACCAGTAACTTCAGAATTCTAATCATGGAATGGAATTCTTGGCAAGAGCTATCAAGAATTATTAGATATGCTATTGATGGAAAAATTAAATAGACCTTTTAATACAATTTAGTTTTTCACATAGACTTAAGCTTCTGTTATTTTTTTGTTTTTTTAAACAGGTGAGTCTTTTTCTGTTCTATGTGTCAGCACTTGTTTATATATATGTGTCAGCATGCCTTTCCTAAAGCATGGTACATTTAATCTTGTGTGGGTTGTGAGTCAATTTATTTCAATCCATGTGGGATATTCCTGATATCTTCTGTTTACTTCACTTAGGAGATAATATATGATTCATGTTTAAATTCAATTACTAGCATCATTGTACTGGTCAATACCAGATAGCCTAATAAATACTCAGAAGCATTTCAATTGTGTTCTCAGTTGGTATTTTCATGTCACTAGCTCATGGATCTGCTAGACATACAATAGTCTTCCTTGGTATTTGGCTTTGATTGGATACTGGTTGTTACTCTTCTGATGATTGTTTGTGAAGCATGGGGCATCTGGCAATGCAAAAGTACATGTAGCAGAATTATGAAGCTCTGTACATAATTAAACAGCAAATTGTCCTTTAATTACTTCTATCCCACAGGCTGTCCAGATCATCAGCTATAGTATTGAAGAAAGAAAATATCAATTCAGAATGTCTATGATTTAAGAATGAATGGTACATAATTCATATTCAATACAATCTTACTGGGATAGGTTTTGTCTTCTATTGTATTATTTCTTTGATTTATATCTGGCCTCTTTACTCACAGGACACAAAAGAAATCAATGAAATGGAACTAGAGATTGAACAAGATAGACATAAATGTTCTCCGTTTCAAAAAGGAAAATGGTTTGCCTGAATATATTGCTTGTTTCTTAAAGAAATAATGAGTGACTAGAATGCTTTCACTCTGTAACTTGTGAAGATAAATTATTGCTTTCCTTGACATCACCAAAGATAATTACAGTGCCTTCAAAGAAGATTTCTACATGGCAAGTAGAGTTAATAATTTTATCACTTTTGTCAGTTTGACAGAATCTGTTCAGAATTCATAATGTAAAAATATAAAGTAACATAATATGAAAAATAAGACAAAAACAAATGCTTTCATGCATATTTCAACACAATTTCAATCGTGTTGTAATGGGATTTTAAAATGCTTAATTTTGGCAAGATTGTATCTCAATTATTTTACTATTCTAAAATGTATGAACAATAATCAGCAATTGGAAATAGAGATTTGGAAAGGAAGTAATCAAGAAGAGTCTTTGTACAGAAGAGATAACTAGCATGGCACACATGCTACAAAACTATATAGCTTAATAAGCATTTATTTAAAGGATAATTTACCCCCTATAGCATTTTTGAATGTACAAATTTCATTAAAGGTTCAGGTCAAAATTTGCTTAATGGATTAAATAAGATATAAGTGACTTTGTAAAATATCTTTTCAGTGGTGACTGTAAAATATCTTTTCAGTGGTGACTATGAACTCCTCTGCTTCCCCAACTGGCAAGATGAATATTCACACTTTTGTCATTCAGATGACATTAAGGCTTCTGATTGTCCAGCACTATAAACATCTTTTCACAGTTCTTGTTATTGTGGGTCCCTGTTTTTCTGATTTGATATTAATCTATATATTTATCCCCATAGTTTTGAATGTTGGAGATTTGAATAATTACTATGTGCACTGCTGTTTGTTCTTTAGATTGTTAAATTTGTATTCTGTATGCCACTTTAGCTCTAATTTTAATTTTAAAAAGCACCTACAAATACTTTAAACAAATAAGAATAAATTCAGAGCCTATAGAATTTGTATATTTAGCCAAATATAATGTCAACAATTGCATTAATTGTCTGACAGACATAAAATACAGGGAGATGACAAAAATGTCATCTTTTTGTCAAATGTGCCATCCTCCGATGTTCAGTTTATCTCAAGTTTTTTCTTACACGTTAGCTCTTATACTCTAGTTACTGCATAAATATGAAAAATATGAAGAAAAAAAGAAATTATCTGAATCTATCTTATTTATTTAAAACAGTTCCCTTTTCACAAACTATGCATTTAATTCCATTTGAATGTGAGAACTCTTCCTTTTGCCAGGAAACATTAGCTAGAATCAATTAACTATCTACTACTATTCTTGTAGCACATAGCAAATAAAAGATCTGAAAATATTAAGCTTCCTTAATCACCTCTCTGACTCAAGAAAAACATAACTCTTATTTTGACTAAGCTGCCCAAGAGTCAAAGTTCACACAAGTAGTATTGCATGGGAAGACTGCTTGACTAAAATGTAATCATAATTAGGCTGTTGCTTGGGGAGTGGATGGGACATGCAGTACTGGGCAGCCCTGCAACCAGACAGACAGAGCAAGACTTCAGTTGGAGTCAAACCTAAAGTATAACAACAACAACAGATTAAAGTTGTATAGTGTCCTTCAGATTATTTGATTTTAACTTCCAGAATCCCAATGTTTACTAGGATTTTTGAAGTCAAAATCCAATGTGTCTTCCACTTCAGAGCAGGTCAAATGTACTGCCAGAATAAAGAATAAATGTGGCACCTAAATCAGTAAACCCCTTTAATAGAAGTTTTCAGGAAGTTGATAGAATTTATTTGTTATTGCACTATACAAGCATAACCACTAAAATTGGAAGTATATTGAGAAGATTAGCATGGCCTTGCGATCATTTATTGATAAAAGTTGAACCCTGGCAAGACTGAGTGGCTTTGGGTGGTGGGGGGTCCCAGTGCTAGGACATTACCATCTTTATATCTTGATGGGGTTGCACTACCTCGGATAGACCCAGTGCGTAACTTGGGGGTCCTCCTGGATTTTTTTTTTAAGTAGGATTTTTGCGACTCCTACTTGAGGAGCAGGTAGCAAGCATGGCAGGAGAGCCTTTTCACAGCTTCATGTTGTGTGCCAGTTGTGCCTCTTCCTGGACCAGGAATCCCTTCACTCAGTCACTCATGCCCTCGTCATCTCTATTCTGGACTACTGTAATGCACTGTACATGGGGCTTCCCTTGAAAAGTATCTGGAGATTGCAGCTGGTGCAGAATGCGGCTGCGCAGATGATTTTAGGGGCCAAGAGATCGGCCCACATAACACCTTTGTTCCGTGAGCTGCACTGGTTACCAGTTTGCTTCCAGGTGCAATTCAAGGTGTTAACATTGATCTTCAAAGACCTTCATGGCATGGGACCAGGCTATCTGAGGAGCCGTGTCACCCCGATGGGGAGTGTCCGGCCCACCAGAAGCAGCAGAGGAGTCCTTCTCTGGTTCCCGTCGGCCAAGGAATTTCGGCTGGCGGGATCTAGGAGAAGTGCCTTCTCTGCTGTGGCTCCTGCCCTATGGAACATCTTGCCCCCTGAGTTGAGGGCTGCCTCCTCCCTTATGGCCTTTCAGAAGGGCCTTAAGACTTGGCTCTGCGAGTTGGCCTGGGGCTCCAGGGAGGATTCATCATCTTGGTGATGGCTGATCATTAGCCATCCACCCCCCCACTTTTTTACATGTAATATGCTTTTTAGCCACTCCCCTCTAGTTCCGCCGGGTTTTTAATTTTATCTTGATGTTTTAAATGAATTTATTTTTAACTTGTAATGTTTTTAATGTGTTTGTTTGTTAGCCGCAGAAAGTCTTCGGATTTTGGCAGTATAGAAATTAAATAAATAAATATATTTATGTCACCTCTGAAATTATACATTTATGCAATGGGGACAATGAGAGATACTAGTTTCACATTATTTAAAGCAAGCCTCCAATGTTGTTTTGCAAAGCCATTTTCACAAAATGCTTCATAAAAAGCATTGAAGAAAAACTTTGAAGCATTGCACAGCCATAAATAAAAGTTTTAATTTTAACATGTAGAGATGATTCTCTGACTGTTACCTTAAGCTAAAAATATTGTGATGGGAACACACACTTTGAAGGTTAAGAAAAGTTATTCTCAACTAGTCATGGAAACAGCAGTTGAGAAATCCTTTTGGTTTAAATGAACAAAAGCAATGTGGAATGCTTTAGATTATCAAAAAGACTGAATTTAGTCTTAGAGCATGTAGCTATCTACTAACAGAACTATCTGCAAGGGGAAGACAGTCAAACTTAAGCTTCAAGAATTGAAGAAAGAATTGTTTCCAAACAAGATGTAATGGAATGTGCGTATGACCTTGGGAGATGATGGAAAGAAGTGCTGCCCAGAAAATGATCAGACGAGAGAGGCAGGAGCCCTCTTGTAGCTTAATAGTCAGAGAAAGAAAGTTAGCAAGGCCTTAATTGATCAGACAGTTAAGAGTGGAGAAGGGAATTTTCTAACTTCGGGCTTGCAAGATTCTGTTAAGATAGCCTTACAATAAAGTAAATTTAGCTCACCCAGTCTTGTTTCCTATCTGGTTTACCAGGAGGGCTGCCAGGAAAGGCCACAGATGCACTGCATTTCCTTTGCTTTCTTGAGAGATTATTTTATAATGTATACTTGTTAACCAGCTTTATTCTGGGTATTTGTCATTGCCTCATCTGGAGAAGAATCTCATGACACTCCACTGTCAATAGGCATAGTCTCAGGACAACTGAAGTTCATTGGATAAACTGGAAGGTATCATGATTGCCTCTATAGCAGTGACCATAAGATATGTGGACTTCAGCTCCCAGAATTTCCCAGTCTACATCCTTATTAAGAAGTACTTCCTTTTACTGATCATGAATTATTTAACAAATACTTTTAAGGGATGATCTCATATTCTAACATCCTGAGAAAATTAAAAAAAATTTGCTTCACCCACATTTTTTTAGCATGTATGGTATCATCTGTCTCTATCATGTTTCCACTTATTCATTTTTGCCATTACTTAAAAACCCACAATTCTGTAATTTATCTGATAGTTGCTCCAACCTCTTAATCATCTTAGCTGCTCTTCCTTTTTAACACCTTTTCTAACTCTGCAGTTTCTTTTTCCAGATGTGCTGATAAACTTCAGTCAAACTGAATTCTCATCATAAACAGTCAAAACAGAATAATTGCTAGATTGGCTGTTGACAATTTTACAAAATCCTAATAATTCCAAATAAATACAGAATTTCTTTCTTTTTACAGTTGCTGTATGTTATTGACGTTTTCACTGAGTTATCCAGTCGGAAACTAAGATTTTGTTCTTATTATTACCACTTCAGATTCCTTTGATGTATGTACACAATTTGAAAGGAGGGGCTTCAAATATCACTTTGAATGTATCTATATTTGGGGCCCATTTATCAAGTCTGAAGAGAGTCTTTGTAATCTACTAGCCTCAAGGGTTTGGCAACCAAAGCACCTATCTATTTCATTGCTTAGCCCAAGTACCTATAATTTATAATTTAATAAAATAGTATCATGTGGCAACTGATAAAGTCAGAAAAGTAAAAGAAAATATTGGTTTGATTCACATGTCAATGAAAATATAACACATTTGTTTGTCCTAGATATGTAAAAGGAAATACATGTTTTCAGTATTCCAAAAAATATTCAACAGTTGTTTTTAATTAATAGCATGTGTCTTATTTATGTATTTTATATCATTCTTCCTACCAAAGTAGTTATGAGAAATATACACACAAAAATATAAATGAAACAGTAGAAGAGTCTTCAATAAAGTAAGTTTGATCAAAGAATAATAAAACAAGCTCGCATTAAAAAAATCATTAAAACAACAGGAGTATAATTCTGACCAGAATTTAATTAAAAGGGAAATTCAGTGTAATTAAATTCTCCAAATAACTTGGGAAAAAAGGCTGCTCAATAATGGCTTATTAGAAAGAAAACATACATGAGTATTTGCACCATTTGGTATAGAATTTAAAGACACACACAAACTGATGTTAAAATGGGAAAATTAAAGTTATATATAAGAAAAATTGAAACAAATCAAATTTAAAACTTCATCCATTTCTATTAGATGCAACTTCTCAGATGGAAAGAATGCAGAGGGGAATTTAATTGAATGTGCACATGATACCTCTACCAGATATACAATGACAATTAAAATGAACATTAATGAATGGCAAATCTGCACACAAGACTAGTGGCCTTGGGGCTCTTCTGAAAACTTTCTGCACATCCTAAGAATTTCATATAATATTTCATGTCAGGAATGTATACCTCAGGACATGGCACTTGATTTATACTATTAGTGATGAACAAGACAATTTTGTTTGCAATCTAATAATAATCTAATAATGTTGATGCTATCATTAAATCTATCAGGTCATGGCCAGGTTCAAGGAAAAAATGCCACCTTCTGATGTTTACTGACATCAGAATCCTGATATTAGCAACTTATCAAAAGCCAGTATTATTGGCTGGGATACTTATATAGTAATGGAGTGGAAACTCCCCAAGGGAAAAGACACATATTTCTGTGAGAATTGCAACAAAGGGAAACATAATCACTGTTTCTATTTTTCGTTTGCAAAAGCATCCCACAGAGTTAAATCCAAGAAAGTGATTGTTATCCATCAAAGTACACTATAAAGATGGATTTATCAGAAATCCTATAAAATGGGGATTTTAAGTTCTGTGCAGTTTTTCATTACTGCAGCTTCCAGATGGCAGGTTTTACATCCAATTTATTTTCTTATTGAATTAATAGATGGGAAATGAATTTGATATCGACCATCACAGACTTAGTATCAGATGCAAAGGACCAGGCACAGGCGGTGCAGTTCAAGCTAACAGATTTATTGGTCCCACAATTTTACAAGAATTTGCCCAACTGCCTGTTGAATACCTGCACAGCTATGATAAGATTTAATGGTCCCCAGGACGGGTTGGGTTTCTAATGCTTGAAGTTGTGTAGAAACTCTAGACTGATTGCCTACTTCACCCTAGCTCCATTCTTCCTCCTTCCACAATTAAGAGTGTTTAAACACTATGATCTTCAGAACTTACTATGTTGGATTGTGAGTATGACTAAAAATTAAAGTTTACACAGCACACTAAATGTTCAAATTTTCTTGAGTAAAGAGAATTCATAGAACAGGCCAGATTTCAGTCAAGTAAACGATATAAGGACTTTCCACATATGAACTTAGCCAATAAAACCAAGTCCAGATGCAAACATCTTAGAAATTACTACCCTAAATATATTTGATGGCTCTCTTTGATATGTCTTCTATAACTCTTCTTAAAACTAAATCTTTGAAAATTGTATAAAGTTGTTATTTTTTGTAATAATTACCATTTTAATTTTTTGTTTTTATATATTTACTGATTTAAATTAATGGTTGTACATTTTCCAGAGTCACTTTATATGAGATTGGCAACCATATAATTGTGCTGAATAAATCTATAAATAAATAAGATTTAGGCACTATCATCAAGGTTCACTGCATTGCTACTAAGCTACTATATTATCTCCAATGTATTACTTTAAGTTTACTGTTTTTCTCACCCTGACTGTATCAGTTAAAACATGTATTTCCTATTGTCAAGATGAAAGTAACAGTATAGTGGCTTGCAGGGTTGTTGAGTTTTGGAATCCTAGTTTTCATAGAATAATATAGCATGCTGGGCTTTTATTGAACTTTTGATATTCTGGCCAAGGTGTGCCTTCATTGACTGTACCATTAGTAGAGAATGCTGTACCATTAGTACTATATATACTAACTGCATATAATGCAGATACAGTCAAAGCTGGTAACCTAGTCCATATATCCTCTACATAACTAAAAAGCATTATATGAAAGGCTCAATTGACCATGATGGTCCATGGAGGTCAATATCTTTGGGATAATCTCATACAGACCATGGCATATGGAAGATTGTGACTCAGAATATAAAAGGTCTAAATGATAAAGAGCATGAATTAAGGGACTGAAAGAAAAATAGACCTATTATGTGTCTGACAAAAAGAAAGGAAGAGTATCTAATAGATTGATGAAGAGTATCTAATAGAATGAAAAAGATGGAATATGTAGCTTCTCTTAGGACTGAACTACAGTATATGTGCAAAAATATAAATTGGGATCATCTAAATTATTATGAGTGCATATCAGTGTAGAAAATCATATATTTTGTAATAATTATATGTTATGCTCCAGCAAATGTGCCAATGGAAAAAAAGATAAATTTTGAGAAAAATTGGGCAACATTCTCAAACTGAATGTGACAAGGAAAGAAATTATTTTGTTAGATGACATGAATGGTTTGGTGAGAACAAAGGATTACAGAAAAAGTAACAGGGTGATTTGGAGCACAATGGTGAATGATGAAAACAAATATTGTTTTGAATATGTAGCTTAAATATAACCTATTTCTATGTATTCATGAAAAAGGAATGAACTGAAAAGCATGATTAACCTGAATGAGAGAATTACTGAATGATAAAATGATGTTGAGAGATTCTAAATGTGGGACAGATCATTTAGTAGTGTGAAGGGGGGATTTTGGGTAAAATGGACTGAAAAAGAGTAAAAGAAATTAGAGTGAAAGAAGAAAGTTTCAAAAGAGAAAGTATGAGCTTTTACAAAAATGTATCAGAAGTTAATCTATCAAAAGAACAAATGGAAAGTGGAGAAGAAACAAAATGTGGAAGAGGCTTGGAATCGCTACATGAATCATATTACAAAGGGCCATAGAAATGTTCAGACTTATACTAATGGGAAATATAAAAGGGGGTATTTGGTGGACTGATAAAATGAAGTACTGCAATTTCAGGGTCCTAATTAGCACCCATAAAGTCCTTCATATGACAGGACTGGCTTATTTGCTAAATCACCAGTCTCCAATTATTTCTGCTGAAATTAATTTGACTGAGTGGGTATGTTCCAGGTCCCTTCCATCAAACAATGCCATCTGATAGGATCCAGGACATGTGATTCTTTGCTCTGGCATCTTTCTCATGGAAGTGCTTTTCCCTAAAATTTAGATCACCCCAACCCAGCTGGTCTCTTGAGCTGCTCAATATCTGGGTCTTCCCCTGGTCAGTAGTTGCTGGGTGAGCCCATCTTTGATTATGCGACTGCATGGAAGAAGTCTACTGTATGTACATAACATAACAATATCAGGGGAAAAGTCTATCGTGCATTTGCTGATTTAGGGAATATGTATGATAAAATGAATAAGCTTGAACTTTGGAATGTTTTTTGCAAATGTGGAGTTGATGGCTAGCTGTTGAATGTGATAAAAGCAGTATGGAATTAAAAGATGCATTAGACTAAATGGAATTCTTAGTGAATTGTTCAGTGTTAACAGGGAATAAGGCAAGGATACATAATGTCCCTTTAGTTGTTTTATATAATTAAGGATAAATGTATAAGGATTGATTGTGGGGATGGTAAAAGCATGCGGCTCAGAGCCATGAATATATATGTACTCTGTTATGCAGATGATGCCCTGCAGCTGCCTGAGAGACTGAATGACTTACAAGCAATATCAACAGATTACATGATAAAATTAAGAATAAGATCTGAAAATTAATGTATCAAAGACCAAGGAAGCCATGCTTGGCAAGATAAATGGGTGAATGATTACAAGTGAAATAATAAAAAACCTACAGCAAATTGTAATTGTGTTAAAGATGTGAAAATAGAAACACCTGAAGATGTGGCAATGGTAGTAGAAAAGTAGTGGGTAATATGTAATCAGTTATGAATGATTGTTTGCAAAAGAGTAGAGTGGGATGGATGGAACAGTGCTATAAGGGAATTGGATCTGTCTGAACAGAAAACAAAACTGAATGCAGTGGAAACACATAAGTGTATGCATTATTTGATTATGTTAACTCTTGTTATCAAATTGGCATCAACTTTTAGTAACCACATAGACAGACCTTCTCTAGAATATTTAACTTCAGTGTGCAATAAAACAAGAATCAATCAGATGCTGAATAAATATGGATTAAATATTAAATGGCATGATTGGTATGAAAAAAGTGTGTTGAGATAGTTTGATTCAATAGCAAGAGTGAATAAGGATCAAGTAGTAAAACAAAATATGAAGGAAGAATAAATGAGTAAAGAGGAAAGATGAGGAAACTTGTGACTGAGAGTTACAAAACCAAAAAGTGAATAAAATGCAATATTGGTATAAACTGTATTATTTTTCAATTTTATAATTTTAATTTCTTTTGTGTACTATTTTATTTATTTTAAAATATTTATAACCATTCCAATCCAGACAGACTCCAGGCAGTGAATATTAAAGCATAAAAACAGCATACAATTGCAACAAAGTTTAAAAAACAGGCATCTGGACTGGATTTTTTTCTCAAGTCGAAGACGTTTCACCTTTTATCCAAAAG
>JANHZU010001247.1:112415-123838 GCA_032468055.1 Acrochordus granulatus
CTTTGGTAGAATTCTGGGGGATGTACTCAAAGCTTTCAGGGGCCACATTCAGTGCTGAGGCCAAGTTGTATATCCTACCAAAGTCAAAGAGTTTATAGTTATTCACATCTCCTATTGTCCATCTAACAAGCCTAATCAGGTTAAGTGAGAAATGTAGCCACTCTGGAAGACTCTATCCCTAACCAACGTTTTTCTCAGACTAAAGAAACTTCTTGGATAAGCAGTGAAATGTCTCAAACCAACAAGAAAAGAAGTCCAGTTGCCATGACTCAACCTCCAGACAATTCTCCCTAGATGGCTGAGAAGCTTCATCAACAGGTTCTGAGATGACTTTTGCCAGCTTCTTGAGTACCCCAGAACAGCAATTCTGTGATGTAAAATCCTGCAATTGTAAACCTCTTACAGTCAGACTCTGAGATCACTCTTTTGGCAAGCATCCACCAAAAAGAGAAACAGAAATAGAATATGTGTTTTAATAGGCAACTTAGAAAAAAATAAGGATCATTGTCAACAGACAAATGACTATGACTTCTAAACTGTTACTTTCATACAAGCCAAAGCCATCCATACTTGATGTTAATCTGTTTTATAAGTTTATTGTAAAATAAAACAGACCCATAAATTAGAGATAGCAATAAAGAAAGTGATTTGTATAAGTATTTTCCTCTAAGCAGTTACATGAATTCAGACTAATTGTTGCACTATTTGCCTGTAGCATTAACCACAGACCCACAGACATCACATGAATCATTTGTTTCAGAGATCAGATGCTGTGCTCTTGGCTGATACTATTCCAGCAGGATCAGATTCAGATACACAAGGAATTTGATTCTAGTACAGCAACTTTCAATATATTTGCAAGACAACAGTAATAAAAATAATAACATAAACAAATAAATGAAAATATGTATTCAACAGTAAAGTGTGCATCCAAAGTATACAGCCAGTAGAGAAGGAATATAGCATAGTGTAGAATTAGAATCATGATCTATTGATAAGTACTGATGTGCTAATTAGAATTCTTTTCACTTTGTATCCTGTGAAGTCAAGTATTCATGCTGAATGATGACATGGGGGGAAAAACTGTCCCTGTGTCTGGTTGTTTTGGTATGTAATATTCTATAGCACCATCCAGAGGGAAGAGGTTCAAACAAATTATGTCCAGGGTGAATGGTGTCTGTAGATATCTTCTCTACCCTTCTCTTGACCTCTCAATATGTAGGTCTTCCATGGAGGGTAGGCTAGCTGCCTTTATTGTTTCTGCAGTCCTGTTTGTTGGAGTCTGTACCTGTCCTGTATGATTGCTGCACCAAACCAAACAGTTATAGATGTACAAAGGACAGACTCAGTGATTCTTCTGCAGAAATGTTATCAGGAGCACTTGAGGCAGGTTGAATTTCCTGATACAGGAAGTACATCCTCTGATGTACCTTCTTCGTAATGGTGATAATGTTAGCTGTCCATTTCAAGTCTTGGGAGATTATGGAGCCCAGAAACTTTTTTTTACCTTTTTACCACTTTCCGTATGGCATGAGGGGGTGAAATGGGAGGCCTCTTCCTAAAATCCACTCTCACCTCCAGAGTTTTGAGTATATTCAACTCCAAGCTGTTTCAACTGCATCACAGGGTCAGCTGTTCAGCCTCCCATCTGCGCACAGACTCATCACCATCTCTAATGAGTCCAATGACTGTGGTGTCATCTGCAAACTTCAGAATTTTGACAGAAGGGTCTCCAGAGATGCAGCCATTAGTATAGAAGGAAGAGTAGCAGAAAGAGCATACAACTCTGAGGAGCACCAGTACTGATTGTGTGAATGCTAGATGTAATTTTCCCTAGCCTCATCTCTTGCTTCCTGTCTGTCAGGAAGCTGGTTATCCATTTACAGCTATGGGCAGGCAGAGTGAGCTGGCTCAGTCTGGAGTGAAGAATGGCTGGAATGATGGGTGTTAAACACTGAGGTGAAGTCCACAAAAAAGACCCATAGGTCCTTGGGGGGGTCAAGATGTTTCAGGATATAATGCAGTGTCATATTGACAGTATCATCTGCTGACCTGTTTGCCCAAGAGACAAACTGCAGAGGGTCCAAAAGCGGATCTGTGATGACTTTCAGATGGGCCTGCACAGCCTCTCAAATGTCTTCATGACTACAGATATTAAAGCAACTGGTTTGTAGTCATTCAGCCTGCTGATGGAGGTTTTCCTTGGAACCGAGATGATGGTAGAATGTTTAAAGCAAGAAGGGAGGTAGCACAGCTCTAGTGACCTATTGAAAATCTGCATGAAGATAGGGGTCAATTGCGCAGCACAGATTTTCAGGCAGGAAGGGATTATACCGTCTGGGCCAAGTGCTTTTCTGACTTTTTGTTTTTGAAGGAGACTTTGGACATCTTTTTCCAGAATCACCAGAGATGGGGGTGAGGGCCTAGGAGCAGGGATGGATGAGATTGTAGATGAAATATTGCTGTTAATGTGATTGAGGTAGGTTTGTTAACGGAAGGTAATGATGGCTGTCTCTCAAACATGCAGGAGAACACATTCAGGTTGTCTGCTAGTTGATGGCGTTCCTCAACAGAGGGTGACAGACTCTTGTAGCCAGTGATGTTCTGTAGGCTTCTCCACACAGAAGCAGGATGATTAGCTGAAAGTTGATTTTTCAGCTTTTCAGAGTAGTTCCTTTTTGCTACCCTGATCAATTTAGTCAATGTGTTTTAGGATTCTATCTGATTAACTATTTTCTTAGACTAGTCCTTGAAAAATTACTTCCCAGTGAGATTAGAACAGTATTTCTTAACCTTGGCAGCTTGAAGATCTGCCAGAATTTTCCAGTCAGCATGGTTGAGAAACAATGGATTAGACAAAAGAAGTGAAGTTTTTTAATGTATGTAACTTGTAGACTGGTTGTTTGTCTATACTTGAGAGCTCCTTCACTCAGATAATAGTTTCAAAAACACAATTGCACCTGAGAATTTCTCTAAGCTGGGTTCAATGTCAGATGGAAGTACTGATTTAATGGAATTCTAAAACATCCAAGTGAGATGGATTATTATAAGGGAGGGGCTTGCACTGCAACACTGCAATGCTGCTTGCATCACTTTAATCCCTCCTGTCTCTCACTCACCATGGCCCTGGTAGGCATCATTCAAACAAAAATACCACCCCACCCATCCATCTTATTTCCTAGAGTGGTCAGCCACATTCTGTGAGAAATCCACAAGCAGATGTTGGAAGCAATAACCAGCTCTGTTTTTCCTGAATTACTTTCTGTGTATCACTATGGCATTAAAGAGCTTGCTGGAAATCACAACAGCTTCCCCCCCAGCTTCCTTTGCTTACTCAGATTCTCCACCACCTTTTCCACCCTACTAGGTCATGAGTTTTAACTGATGATATGCAGAGCCTAATTTTCTACAAATAAAGTCCCCTCTGAGTGGGCTTAAGTCCTGGTGATTTCAAGCACAAGTTCATATGGTTTTCTTAACAAAAATACAGCACTGATTCATATTGCCTTCTTCTTTGACACTCTTTGAACTTCCTAATCTAGTGTACTCCTCTAGCGTTTTTGATGGTCTCCTATCCAAGTACTACTTACTGTGCTGTAGCAGTTTAAATGTTGGACTAGAATTGAGAAGACTGGCTCAAATCCAGATTAGCCGTGGAAACTCACTAAGTGACTTTGGCCAGTATACACTGGCAATAGCACCTTCCTTTGATGGTCATCAGTAACTTACATTTATTTGCAAGATACCTGGAGATAATATATAGCCAGCAAGACTACTGGTAAGAATCCACCATTACTATGTCTCATTTAAATACATTCTACTGATCGTTTTATATTTATGGATACAATTTGAACTATTTAAATTAGCTTAACTACAATTACCTTTTAAACATATTTTATTTACTAAATTTATTTTTAATTTATTTATTACATTTATATGCTGCCCATCTCATGATCGAGTGGCTAACATCATTTTAGTTATATTTTTAGTAGAAGCAACTGAATTTACATTAGAGGCTACAGAAAATATTTACCTTCAAATAGGTTTTTATCACAATCCTCCCCCACAAAAAAAATGAAAATCAAAACTTTCCTGTTTAGTATTAGGCTGATAGATCACTAGAAAACAGCAAAACTGTGTTAAACTTAGAAAGCTAAAAAACTTTACAAAGTAAAAACAAAAAGTAATGGCAAACTTCAACATTATTGTCAATAAAACCGTAAGTAGTCCCATTGACCTACTTCAACCACATGAATGATTGTTTCAAATTCAAGCTGTGTTACCTGCCAATAACACATTGCAAGCTGCTTATTGTTATAGATTTTGAGCCTTTTTTATCCAAGAACAATCTTATTTTTTATCATTTGTATAGTCCAATATTATATTATCATTTTTAAATTCCAAGATTTCAGTGGGTTGGTTTTAGAAATATTTTTCCCCTCAATAAGATTTTAAAATAACTAATGTTGATTAAAGCTTTACTCATAAAGCCAGTACATTTATTTCAGCTTGATAACAATATTTCAAAGTAGGAATAATCCATATTTTTATAAATATGTTAATGTAAGTCACACAACTAATTCACATAACAACCAGGTATTTGTACATATTTATGATGCTTTTAGAAGGATAATGCATAAACTCTGTCCAATTAGAGAATTTGCTCATACTATTGAGTATAGAATGGTTCCCTTCGTAGGCCTCAGCACTGAATGTGGCCCCTGAAAGCTTTGAGTACATCCCCCAGAATTCTACCAAAGTTACTCCTGAATTGTAACATTTACTTACAATTATGATAGTTTATTATAAATAAATGTAGATGAAATCAAGCTTTTGCTGTGACTCTAGTGACTGTGTTTTGGAGTGCAATTCTTAACCCTCCTCTCAAAGCAGTCTTTGGGCCAGAAAGAAGTTGAGCATCCCTGATCTAGTCCTATTAGACCAACATGTTGCCTCCAATGTTAGCCAAGTAAACTTTGGAATCTGGCAATTACTGTAGATTAAATATAAACAGCCATTCCCCACTGCATGCCTTGGTGAAGAATTCAAAACCTGAAAACATAGGCAAATGGCAAAGATTGCAGCTGATGGAATACTTTCTGAAAACCTTTCCATAAGTCAAGGCTACTCTAGAATGCTCCCCTAGACTTGTCCACTTTCTCCTTTACTGTTTGTAACTGCTTTAGAAGTATTAGCAGATGAGATTTAAAAAGAAAAATCAGTATCAGTTGAAATATTTTGCAGATGATATAGTATTAATGATCATGCAATTAGAAAGTGCATAAGACAACTAATGAAAAAAATAAAGGTTCAGGTGAATTTTCTGGATACAAAATTAACAAAAATAACACAGAGATAATAACAAAGTATTTAATTTCAGAAGATGATTTTGTGCAGAAAGAATCTGGTTTCTAGTTAACAAAAGACTCACTGAAGTATCTGGGGTCGTATCTGACAGGTAGCAATAAAGACATATTTCAAAATAATTATAACACATTTGATAAAAGATTTTTAAAAAAGATCTTGAAAGGTGGAAAAATTTAAAACTCTTCTGGTTGGGCTCAAATGCAACTGTCAAATTGAATATACTGCCTATGTTTTTTTTTAATTCAAATCATTACACTTCTAATCCCACATCCTGCAAGATTGGCAGAGAACAATCAATTGGTTTATATGAAATGGAAAAAAACCCGAAAAGAAAAATTCAAAATGTTGTTAAGATACAGAAGACAGAGATGGCATTTATATGATAGGTAGTTTTATTACCACACAAGCTGTCTATCAGGAATTACAGAATGAATAAAATCCCCAAATAGCAGAATGTCATGCTGTCTTGCCTCTAGTAGCTGGTCACTTTGTCCTGGACTCCCAAACTGCTATGTTTAGTGTTCCTTAGAAGTTGCTGAGCTTGTTATTGTTTTTTTTATATATATACATATATAATCTTGTGATTAAGTCAATAAACTGTCCCCAACATTAGGAGCTCCATTTTCCAATGGTCACCTTTTCTGCTCAGGCTGGGTGAAGCATGTTCCTCTTGCTTCTCTTATTCCTCCTAATGTATTTATGATTTAGAAAGAACCTCCGTTAGCGTATGTTAGGTGCTGCTGATTCATTTTTAAAAAGCCTTTTCTTAGATTACCAATCTGAATCATGTTAGCCTTGTCTTTTACAGAAAAGAAAGAATGGGAACTGGGGTTTAGTAAGTATCTTTTGCTTCGTTCAGAGAGTGTTTAAAGTCATTGTACCTATGTTTTACGTTATTTGTATTTCATGTCTCCATTGAATTATATGGGGATGTTTCCACTGAACAAACCCGGATTTTAAAATGTATTGCTATCAAATTCTAATTGTGCTCTATTTCATAACTTTGGCTGTTATGGATAGATATGAATGGTTTTTCCCCACCATCTTATTACAGATGAGAGGATTCTCCATACATTTTCATCTGAACCTCACAGATTTAACTGCTACAGTTTCACCTATGTTGCAGTCCAAGAGTATTTTGAAAATTATGAAATTATCCTACACCTCTCTCATACCACTTAAAGTGTTCACTTCCCTTTAGTTTCTGCTATACTGCAAATGCCACAGCCTTTGTGCAATAACACTTAATAGCTGAGTATTATTATGTGATTAATTTATATTAAATTTTACTGTGTTTTGAACTATTGTATACCACCCATAGTCAGAATAGATTGTGGTGCAATTTATAAATACCTGTAAACAACAAAGGGTAAGAGAAACAGATCATTAGCAGTAATGAGTCATGGGAAAATCTAATGTTATTTGAAATAAACAGCTATATTACCACACACTTAACTTGAGCTGGAAGCTATCTGGAAAGATTGCCCTGCCTTTAGATAGAACAAAGGATTACTTCAGAAGCTAAATAAGCAGATGCATACCTTGGCTTTTTCTTCATTGTTGCAATATAGATGTGTATTTCTCCAATGGCCTTTGCCTATGCATCCTACGGGTATATACTTTATAGAAATAAAGTACTGTATGTCCAACAATTACTGTCAAAGTAATATTCAGTTGCCTTTTTAGCAGGTGTTTGAAAAATAGAATGAGGAGCATGCACAAATTTTCCTCCAGTCCAAACAATAAGACTTCTTGACTTAGCCATGGGTGGGAGCATGAAGCCATTTGTCCTAACTTTTTATTATTTTTCTATGACTTTTTTCAACATACTAATAAAAAAACAGTCAAGTCCAGCTGTTTTAACATACAGGCGATCCTCATTTAATTACTACTTGTTTAGCACACTTGCAATGGTGCTGAGTGGTACTTATGACGGGTCCTTAAAATTCTGGCTGGCATAGCACCTTTGCAGCGAACATATGCTCCAGTTACTCAGCAACTGGCCTGGATTTCCAACTATTGCAACATCCTCTGGTCACATAATCACAATTTGTGACCTTGCCTGTCAGCTTCCCACAAGCAAAATCAATGGGGAAGCTGGCAGGAAGATGGAAATCATGATCACAAGGTCTTCGCTTAATGATCTGTGTAGTTCTTGCTTAAAAATGGCAACTAAGGACTGCTGGAACTACCACTGCCAAGAGGCACAGTCATATGACATGGTGATTTTCAACTGTATTGCTCAGTGATGAAAATTCCGGCCCCAATTACCGTCATTAACTGAGGACTACCTGCTGCTATCACTCCAGACTACATCTTACACAGTAAGAGCAATAATATGTGACTTTCAAAACTAAAATAAAGCTGAAATCCTTTCTATAAATACATTCTAGTAACTATGCAGGAGCAGCTTTTCCCTTACTTGATCCCTTACCTCATTTATATTTATCTAAAACAATGACAATTCCTTTTCCTCTATGGAATTAAGGAAATTTAACAAAAGAACTAAAATTTAAAATTATTTTTGGAAAGACTTTATTCCAATTAAAAAAAACAAAACTGAAATCTGGAGCTGGAATAATAATTTATTCCAGGCTCTTGAAATTATACAGAATCCATTCTTTAATCATTGATCTGATGAGTATGTGCTTAAAAGAATTCAAAAAGTTACTGACAATCTGGGCAAACAGTGTTCTTTGAGGTTGCAAAGGGTCAGAAGTAAATGAGTAACAGCAACAACAATTATACTGCTTCAATGATTAGTAATTGTTTTACCAGGAACCCCAACTGTATAACCAAAATACTTTGGAAAGCCTTCTGAGAGGCTTTGCCAAGCCTTTGGGAGGGTGAGCCACATCATCATTTAAATGTACACCTTTCCAAATGGCTTGCACAGACGTAATTATTAGTCTCTAGCCTAACTGAACTTTGCAACACTCAAACATCAACAGCCATAGAACAGGCATTCAATTGTTTATACTAATTATGTTCTCTTACAGGCATTTAAGAATCATTTAAGGAAACAGAAATACTGGATTTATTTAATCATGGCTTTGAGACTGATGAGCAAGCAATTCTCAATTCACTCCAGGGTATGATAGTTTGAAAATAGTCCATTGAAGAACTAAGTATCTAATAAACGTACCTTCATATAGACTCCATCAGACTTTCATAGAACTGAAATAACAAACTGTGCTAATGGTGGAAATATAAAATTCCACCACTACAAAGTTCTACATACAGTGCTCGTCTAGAACTGTGGAGATAAATATTCAAGTTTACCCTCAGCTACAAAGGTAACTGTGTGACTTTGAACCATTCACACTTTTTCAGGCAACTTTATCTTGCTATATGTAGGAATAAAATTGGAGGAACTTGGGCTATTCCTTCCACTTCCAGCTCCTGGAGAGAAAGTGCAGTATAAATCTTAAAAGCCAACATTATCATGTCTGTGTGCAAAAAGACCCTAAAGGTGCTAGGCTCTTATTGAGATCAAGCATGTGTGTCCCCAACATTATGCTGCAAAACTTCGACAACACCTACTCTTTGGTGGCTCATTTTTAACTTTTTTTTCAAAACTAAGTTGAGGGATCTGGAAGATCTGTGGGAAGCAATGCACTCCCATTTCCACCCTTAAACTGAGCTCAAATCATGTAATCAGTAACTTTGCTGTCAAAATTTCAGTGGTACAAGTTTGTATGGACATGGGGGCAAGTTATGGAATTGGAGTAATTTGCTTCCCTCCACCATATACCCTTCCAAATTGGTCCAACTACTTGGTTACTGCAACATGAAAGGCATCCTGTAGCCTTTCTAGCGTCAGAGGAGGATAAAGTGTAGCTTTTGTTTTGTTTTGTCTCTTGGCATGTGGCTTCTTTTGCCACAACAGCCTTAAAAGCATCTACTTTGGTAATGGAAACTGATTGTAAAATAGATTTCCTCTTTGTCAAATAAATTGAATTCATTTGATGAAAGTTAATTTAATTCTTCTTCCTCTTGCTGTATATAAATGGTCTGCAGCTATGCACTAAATAAACTTTGATTGAATATAAAATAAGCAGCATAGAAAATGAAAACATGCAGTCAATAAAATAGTTTAATCTGTTTCTAGCAAGTCAAAACAATTCCATAAAGAGCAACCACACATCTCCCAAAAACCTCCATGGGAATTTCAGGGTTGTAGACTAGACAGAAAGTTAGCGGAAAATTTCTGAAGCAGCAATGGTGAACCACTTTTGTATTCTTGCCAAGAAAATTGCATAGTTATGTCCACATTGCCATGAGAGGTTGAACTTGACTTGAGGATGCCTTTCCTTTTTAACCCTCAGGCTCATATATATGATTGGGTCAGTCTTGTATGCTCTCCTCATAAAATGTGTTTTATGACTGAGTGAAAACCATCAGATGAGAAGGACTGCCTGAGTTTATACATCATCCTAAGCAATGATGTTTAAAATCATGGTTTAGGTGAATCTTGGTAACCTGGTTCACACATAACACAACTCTAAAATGCATGGGTTCATAGTTAAGCCCCCTCAAAATACAGGGAATATACAGTGGTTATTTTTACACTTATATAATGTAATCTCAACATACTCAGTGTTATGTATTAATCAGACTTTCCATGTCACTTCCAGGAACTATATATTCCTGAACTCGAGGGCAGAGCAGGAGCTGTGGAAGAAAGCCCCCGGATGTGAACACCGCTGGTCAGCTTCGGGGTGGTGGTTAATGTTAAAATATTTCTAAAAATGTTAAAAGGTTGATTGTAAACTGCCAAGAGCCGTTAGGAGACTGGCAGCATATAAATATGATAGATGAATAAATAAATTCACGGATGGCAATTAAACCCTGTCAGTGTTTTAGATCATGACTATTGCAATTTCCTTCTTTGTACCAATCACACAGAACATCCTTCCCTTCCTCTCTCTGTCCATATTCTCTCAATGAAGATTTTACATGACTATATTGGGTTAGTTGACAAGAGCCTCTCATTTTCAGGGCATGCCTTTAATTCCAGAGGGCATCAGCACTAATTATAGTCTTTTATTTTAGATGATTCAATCTCTACAACCCTCCCAGTAATAAATCATTAAAACTGAATGGTATGGATTAATTATTTTCTCTGATACAAGCTTCTTTCTTCAACTCTTCAATTAAGGTAAAAGCAGGCTACCCCACTTCCATTTTTTCTATTACACCTTTTCTCATTCTATTTCTGCCACTCTTTTTCCCTTTTCCTCGTCTTTCAGCTTTTTTCTCTCCACCCAGCCATTATCACAAAGAAGCAGATTGTTCTTGATAGAAACCTATACTGATGACTTGCAGATGTTCTCATTTCTATTCTATTCATGTTTCTCTCACCTGGCTGAAAGTTTGCATTAATCTTTGTGGCCCACCTCTCGATATTCATCTATCTATTCATTTCAAGTTTCCATTCCCATTTTTACCTCCTACGACTTTCTGTCTCACTGGGCTACTCCATCTGTATAAAATTATGAAAATGTTTTATATAACTTGCCCTCATGTATTTTATACAGTAGTTTAGTATTGTGAACAGGATATCTATTGATAGATGAAAATAAATTACTATATGTTCTTATTTAATTGTAATACTTCCTAGTCAGTTTTACTTCTACTTGTGTAACACAAGGAGCTCATACCATTGAGTCTAAAATGATTCCCTTCATAGGCAAAATGGCAGGATATACAACTTGGCCTCAGCACTGAATGTGGCCCCTGAAAACTTTGAGTACATCCCCCAGAATTCTACCAAAGTTACTACTGAATTATAACATTTACTATAATTTGTTGTTGTTCAATCACGCAGTCATGTCTGACTATTTGCGATCCTATTGACTGCAGTATGCCAGGCCTCCCTGTCCTGCACTGCTTCCCAGAGTCTTCCCATGCCCACACCCATCACACTGACTATGCTATCTATCCATCTCATCCTCTACCATCCCCTTCTCCTTCTCCCTTCAATCTTTCCCAGCATCACAGTCTTTTCTAATGAGTCCTCTCTGCGCATTATGTGGCCAAAGTACTTGAGCTTC
>JANHZU010001247.1:150012-173125 GCA_032468055.1 Acrochordus granulatus
AGTACTGGTCTATATTTTCTACAATATATTATTTTAATCCTTTTAGATATTTTAGAACAATTATATTTTCCTTTTTTATTTTAATTGTAATTTTTGTGTTTTATCTGCCAGTCTAAGATATTGATTGGTTCATATTTATTTATTTCACTCTCTTTGCGTATTAAAACAATAAAACCATATTCTGAGATACTCAGAAAGGCTATATACTCCCAGTGATGAAAACTTATTGAAAATAATTGTATTACTGCTTTCTTTAAAGGGGCAGGAACATTCATTTTGAGAAAATGTAACTTCTGCTATAACCTCAACTTATCATTATTATTTTTATGATGCTCATTGGTCCATGGTTAGCCTTGTTCCTCTGAATAACTGTTCTACATCCGTAGCAAAAGAAACTAAAATTTACCCATCAAAATAGATGGGTGAACTGAATTTGTATGCCAGTTAATATACAGTGTTGTTATTTCAAGAAGTGGCAAATCTCTGATTTCGAGTATGTTAAATTAAACTTAGTCAGAACAACAAATTTAGAGTAAAAAACATTTCCCACTTGATGGAGGTTATTAGTAACCTCTGAGATGGTAAAATACATAAAAAGACTCCATGTCATAATTTATTTTAAAGAGCTAATGAGGAAGTCTTCAAGAGTTATAGGACTAAATTTAGTGAGAAGTTACTTTGAAGCTTTTGGCTGAAACAAATAATCAAAACAGGAAATACCTCTTGAATATATCTTAGTCAACAATATCCTAAAACATTTCACACTGATGTTGGATTAGCTGTATGCAACCTGTTCTCAAGTTTGTGAAGTTTTACAAGCTTTAATTAATGATCTCTTATTTCCTAACTGAAGTGCAAAGGAATACAGAATCATATCCTGTGGGTTTTTTTTTTCCAGTTTAGCTTTCTCATAACTGTCAGCTAAATCAAGATGATTTCATCAAAATGAAAAATCCCATTAAGTGGCAATGATTTCTAGCATCTTGCCCGCTAGCTTGAGTTTTGTTTTCTCCTATCCAAAGGTAATAGAGTGTTCCAGAAAATCTAAGTGAGAAGTTGAACTTAATAAAATACTGTAAGGTGGAAGGGAACCAGAGGAAAAAATGATCAGCCATGCTACATTAATTTGCTAGAATCACTTGAGAGGTTGGTATGTCAAGTGCCTGAGCTATTCACAAGAGTTGCTTCTTTCACTGCTTGCTCTTGACCCTGATTATGTTCTACTAGGTAAATAGCTGAGGTCTGGGAGGCCAATCGAAGGATCATAACATTTCCACTTATGAAACTGAAACTGAGATAGGCAGTAATCAAGGCTCATATGTTTATGATGTGGATATACTTTGAGGCAGCCATAGTGCCTGGGAATGAAGTTGCTTGTGCACATTTTATATATTTCTACCCCTCTGTGAAATGCCTAGAAGGGTACTAATACCAGGGGCACTTAGGAGAGGTTCAGATTACATCAGCTCTGTTCTTGGTGGTGGTGGTGGTGATTTTGCCACTTTTACTTAGTCCTTATTACTTAAACATTTGCTCCAAGTCTTTTTCTGTGATTATTATTTTGAAAAAGAGGCATCTGATTCCTCTCACTTATGAGATGAGAAGCATCTGCCTTAGTATATTGTTGTTCCATGGATTTATGAAGACTGATATAGATACCAATTCCTAGACTTCCTTCTTTTTCTTAGCTGATCTCTTCTTCTCAGGGAAGACTGCATTTCAGGTGACTGAACATACTTGTTGTCCTACTGTTTTTGTTGCGTTGCTACTGTCTTATTTAAAATAATAGAAAAAAACTGCTGAGAGATAAACACTGGTTTTCACCTAATAAACTGCATTTTTCAACTAATTCCATGTTGAAGCCTTTGGAAAATTTCACGGAAATTGGCTAATTTATTGATACTGGGATATTTCTGTGGTTGGATGACTGAAGCACACAATTGTGCATATCTTAAACTAGCAAGAGATTTGGAAGGAAGTGTGAAAGAGCAAATTTTAAACCTGAGGAAAACACAGACATAAACCAGAATATATTCACTTTTAAATGTTTCATATGATATGCCACATTTTAATTTGAAAATGCAAGGGAGACTTTTCTCCTAAGACTAATATCAGCTTCAATTTGGACAATTCTAGATTATCATCATAAACATTATGGCTACTGTCTAACATGGTGACTCTAAAATAGTCTGGTTTGAACATATGTTGTCCATAATTTTTTTAAATGAAGTTTTGCCTAATTAGGAAAGGGGATGTTGTATTCTTTATTCAATCCAGCACCTTTCATTGGCATATCATAATCCCCATCCTATAAATATATGGGTAAGGAAGTTTGCCCATATATATATATATATAGAGAGAGAGAGAGAGATTTTGGTTGGCTGAGAAATATGAAGACATCCTAAAACAGATTTTCAAGGGGCCTTCTAAGCCTGTCTTAATTTGTTGATCCACCACTTTTAATTTTTGTATTTTATTTTATGCTGTTTCTAAAATGTTAATTTGTTTTTTAAATTGCACATTTATTTTTATAGGATGCTTAGCAAGGTGTGGCAAGATAACTAATAAATGTTTTAAATTTAATAAACCAAATTTTGCCAGATAAAAATGGATATGTGCTTTAGATAGATACTGAACCAAAGGGTGTAAAGCAGCTCTATAAATTCTCTCTGTTTTATGTTATACAGGTAGTCTCATTTTGCTCATCTGGGGCAGTCCACATTTTACAAAACAGGGGAACTATATAATTCAGAATGTTTTAATTGGTGAACAAAAATTGTATGCTGAAGGTATTCCATACGTATATATTTTTCTGTTAAAAAACCTTTATAATCTAAATAGCTATACATATACTCTAGAAAAAAAACTTGAATTTCTGAAACTAGTTTAAATGTGTACTGGAAAAATCTATATATATGCAGAACTTGTGAAACACTTCTGATTGTAAGATATGCAAATAGAACAAAAGAAGAAGAAACAAGAAAAATTGAAGTATGGTTAAGCCTCATATTAAAGGGGGCAGCTACAGCCTAATCTTGGTGTCTAGATCAAATTGTGGGTAATCATGAGTTCCACCACCATTGCTCATCTTCAGTATAATTCTTGAAATAAATGTGCTTGCTCTTTGCAATTTGACTGCCTTTTCAGGTAAGAATTGGACAGCACTATATTCTGTAATCTCACACACACATCATACCACAACATAAGATTCCTTGATTCTGGAGAGATTTAATTCTCAGTACGGTTGTATAAGATTATACTGGTGAAATTTTCTAACAAAACAAAATGCAGTAACTTTCATATTAATATAACATAACTGGCTTAGCTTCTTAAAAATCACATTTATACAGAATTGTAATTGATTGATAATTAAGAATCTTAATCATAATCATAACAGTCAATTTGTCCAATATGAAAAAGTGGATTTTGTTATTTCATCTCTGAAATAGCAAAGTATTTTCCATTTTTCAGTTCCAAGTTAGCTTGACATAGTCCACAATACCCTGTGATTCGTCTCAGCTTGTGAGTACTTTGCTTACCGTGGAGAACAAACTGTCTCCAATCTGAGTTGAGTAACAACTGAATTTGCTTCATTGGCTTCAGTAGTAGTAGAGTAAAAAAAGTGCTCAACAATGATGGTTGGGACTCTTAATATAATGATCTTGGGGCCTGGTATATTGGAGACTACATCTCAGATGCCTGTTATGCTCCCTGCTCCACCTTCATATGTTACTTTAATTAAAACTAAAATGTCATCTCCTGGGGCTACTGCTCTAATAGAATTTAAAAGTAGGCGGTTTTAACCCAGTGCTTTCTTTGGAAGTGGGCCTACCTACCTGCCAAAAAAATGACAACATCTTGAGGAGTAGAGAGTACATTGGGGAACAAATTGCCATCTAGGAAACTGATGGCTTATAACTGATCATATCTACTTTAGCAGCTCTTTGGTGAATCGGCAACTCTCCCCTATATCAGTAATGCTGTAAGTCTACAAATTTTAGATGGGGACTCTTTAATTAAATTCCAGTAAATAGGGCTGGAGGAGGAGAGGAAGTTTTATCACAAAACATAACTGTCCTAAAAAGAGTCACTGGTAAATATTCAGTCCTATATGAAATTTTGAAGTCAGTCACTTATTTTATGCCTTCAATATATCTCTTTCTTGGCACCAAGAAACTCATGTTATTGCTGCTTGTGCTGTTGATGCTACTTGTACTGGCATGTAAACCTCCTTATGCCAAGGAGTAAGACTATTAACATAATCTAGTGAAACCTATTTGAACTATAAAGTAACAAGCTTTATATATCCATAGTAATATTCTGCTTTATCTGAGCTGATAAGAATTTTGACAGCACCAGTAGAAATTTAGATAATAGTGCCCTAGTAACAACTGTTTAGAAAAAAACAAGCTGTTAATGAGATATGTACCATGTATCTTTCAAGGAAGTTTATAGCCATTGGTGTTACTGAAAAGTTAGAAGATATTTGCAGTTAGACCCTTGTTTTCATAAACCTTAATTCAGAGGACTTTGGATATAATAGACAACATTTAAGGCCATCATTTGGCATATCAGTGCAGATAATGTTCAAATATTTTACACAGACTTTATGCATTCAGAAAAAATCCTGTTTGCCATTTACCAAACAGCCAGCTCCCATAGATGATCTTTTTTCTTGTTAAATTGAAGATTTACTTTATTGTTTTGTTGAAGCCTTTGTTAAAAACCATCAAGAAGACTGGTCAGTGTTTCCAGAATTCTGAGTTCTGAGCTCTCCCTGCCACTTCCCAAAATACTGTCTGTAATTTATTTTTTCAAATAATTTATATGGTGAGAGTTCACAGATACAACATAATTTTTTCTGTAGAGTGGTTGCTTGTATGAATGCTAAATTGTTTTATTTTCTTTCTATACAGTGCAGAACCTTTTCAGATCAACCCCATTATATACTTTTGTATTACGTAATGATTTTTCTATCCTGTAAGGTTTTTTTTGTTTTAATCTCAGAGTGATAAGGTTATATACGTCAGGTTTGTCTTAAGATTGTATATGTATCCCAACCTAAGGCATTCTGTGGAGCAGATAGCATAACTAAAAGGCAAGATTTTCAGGAAAAAAACCCTGTAATTAGAATTTATAATTAGAATTTATTTAAACGTAAACTGTGTTTCCTTGAAGGCATAGGATAGACAACAAAGAATTATGAAGCATGAAATTCAATTATAAGGACTCTGGTATTTAATTATGTGAATGGATTGAAATGTGGCTTTAAACATCTGTTGGACAGATACTCATAGCTGTATACTGGAAAACCTTGTGGTTTGGCTGCTGCTTGCCATAATATACAATTACTTTACAAATCTATAGAATAGCTTCTTCAGTTATCTCTTCTTCATACTGAAAAGGGCAAAATATAGGCAGTGTACAAATTTCTGAGAATCTAAAGAAGTTTAAATTTAATATATTAAAAAAGTATGGTTTTTCAATAGGGAATTTTCTATAAATATAGCTATGGCTTAGTCCATGCATGAAGCTTGCAAGAAAAATATATGAGGAAAATAACTTTCAGCTAAGAAGAATATTAAATCTCTACTATGGCTTTTTATAATTGCTATAATTGCACCCTATTGTTTTCCTATTTGGTTTGCAGTTTGCAGAGTATAAAAAAATTGAAAGAACTTTAAAATCAAATCTAGTTACAATAATAATTACTAGATTTTCCATTAAAAGCAATAATAGGACAATGTTCTGTTTCATGCTACAAATTGTCAGAAGTATCCTGAATTCTATGGCTTGTCTGTGCATTATGCAATTATTTTTGTTGCTTCGATTTCAGACTAAGAAGTACTATAGCTAAAATATTTGGGAAATATAATTAAAACAATGTCAAGCAAGGCAACAGCTCATCCTAAGTCAAAGCATGCCAACAGGGACCAGAGGGAGGTCATCTTTGGCAAAGGAATGGCTATGAGTGTAAACTTGTGAAATGTTGACACAGCAATGAAAAGAGTTGGCCCTGTAACCTTCTCAGGATATGAACTGAAATGATAGGCTCTTCCTTTTCATCTGCTGATTTATGCTTTCCACCTCTTACCCTGCAACATAAACACTTAAAGATCGTTTCAGCTATTTCATGGATAAGAAATCAGAGTAAATCATGTGGGTGAAAACTTTGTTAACGGTTAAAACTGGCATAAATCAAATAAATCCCATTGAAATTTACTTCTCCTTAATATAGTCCTGGTGTTTTAAAAGCTGAAACGGCCAAAACAATGTCTAAATATCTTACATAAGATATTTATACATTGAGTGGTTTAGCTATTATAATAAAAAAATATAGTTTGCTGAAGGGGAACTAGTTTCAGGTTCACACGTAAAAATTAAGTTTTTGCCATTCACATATGCAAGTAGTAGGACGAATTAATGTAACTGGGTGGATACTTTTGTGCTCGGCAAGGTCACTAATGCCAAGTGATTCTTCGTATGATTTCAGATGGCATAGATTATGCCAAACTGAACCATTGTTTCTGCTATAGTTGTTTAAAAAGCTCATGATGGAAATTCATCAAAGCCTTGACATTTCAGCTGTCCTTTCTGAATCAGGTATTGAGCAAGGGAGTGGGGGTGGTGGGGAGTTGAGACCCTTCAGTTGATACTGGACTACAGCTCTATTATCCTGCCCATTGGTCATTTTATCTGTAGTGGAGGACAGAGGAACTCAACGATGTGACCTGGGCCTGACCTGCTATAGAAATAATCTCTTGGCTGGGCTCTGCATTTTGTTTTGATATTAACTTTATTCTTATCTTCTCTGTCTTTTTGTAAAGCCAACCTTTGTGTTCAATGTGCTATCTGACCCTGAACTATGAGACAGGTTATAATTATCAGATGTTTCTGCACGAATGTCTTGGCGTTCCAGTCTGTTTATTTGTTCATCATTTAAGAGAGAGTGAGAGTATTGCTTAACATATATAAAAAAATATAAGAGTTGGCAATGTTCAAGCATTGCCTGAAGTTTCCATATATGCTGTATTGTGGGGCAAATGATATGGCCTGTTTTGCAAGTCACATCTGAATTCTGATCAACCTTTTAGATTTAAATATCCATTAAATTTCTACCTAAAGCAAAGGTCAAAGAAATTATACATGTTTGTTTCATTCCTTTCTGCATTTTGTGGCATTATTGTTCCATCATTTTCTAAAGCCTAAGGTGATGTACATGGAGGTCTAACCTTATTTTATCACCAGAACAAAGTCTTGTGAAGTAGCTTTGTGGAGACAAGAGTGTAAATTATGTGGCTGAATAAGAGTTAAAACTGAGTCTTCCCAAGCCCAATCAAATGCTTCAACTACTAGACTACCATACACTGGTTTTATTTCTACTAGAAATGTATACACATGCCTCCCTCAGAGAGTTAGTATGATGATGTAATTATTGTTGGTCTAAAACCAGGAAGACTGGCTCAAATCCATCTTCAGCTATTGAAGTTCTTTAGATAATGCCAGGCCAATGGCATATGTTATCCCATAGAGTTACTATAGCAGCAACAAAATAAGATTGATCCCCATGTGACTGGATCTCCTGAACAAATGATGACTACAATGTAAATAATAAATAAATAACAAATAAACAAATAAATAGGCCAATTAAAAAAAGTTGTAATCAGCACATTCAACAATGATTGTGCTGAAAAGTGGTTGATTTTCTTAATAATATTACTGGGTAAATGCTTGAACACTTCAAAAATCAGAGAACCTGATTTGCTTTTAATAATCAAATTTAAGTAATAAATAACAAAAAAAGTATAAGTTATCCTTTCTCAAATATCAAGAGACAGTTTGATTTCTAAAATTTGATCTGATAATATAAAATTCATTTAGGAGAGGAAGCATAAGAAAAATAACTTGAAAAGTCTAATTTCATGTGAGTTTATCCAAGCAGAGCAAGTATACAAGCATTCAATGTGATTGTGATATATTTTAGCAATTCTCTGGCCTGCAAGGGGTGATGATGCTGATTGTTTTTAAACAGCAGTCAGATCCTCTTCAAATTAGATTATTAGTTTCTGCATATAGGAATTTTATTATATTTTTCTAAGTGAGTTCAGAATTACATAGTTTGCAATGGTAATTGCTTTTCTGTCCATTTTCCAAAATCCACAGTTATTAATCTTTTTGTGTTTTTGTGCTGGTGGCAAACACTTTTTTTTGCAATTTTAAACTAATTATCAGGTCCATATTTATTTTTACACAACAAACATGCAAAGGGCTGAGAAAATATTTTTTCTTTTTTAATAACATCGTATTTTGCTGTGTTTTGAGTGACTTGTATCATTTTTTTATAGGTGGTATCAGAAGCTGCTGGGCAAGGAGTTTCAATTGATGCTAATGACACATTTAATTACTGGAACTGGCCAAATGCTGTCATCTTTGCTGCTACAGTGATTACAACTATTGGCAAGTATCAATTTGTCCATATGAGAGGCTCATATATATATAAAGAATATGGAGAAATACTACCTAATAAAATGACAAAACTGAAACACTGGAAGAAGCTAGGGAGGATGATTATCTGCTGTCTTAATTTGGCAGTCCTCTAGATTTCAAACTCTCTTTGCCCTTTTAAATTGACAATTTAAGGACACAGGTATAGTTATCATGAATACTTCTACCTGCCCTAGTATGAATAGCTTCTCTGTTTTCTGACTGAATCAATCTACTCTGTAAAACATGGGGAATTAAAGTAGCATAAGAGTGGGGAAAGAGAGGGAGAGATTTCTATGCAGTATTTTTCTTCTGTAGAAGTACCTAATAATTAGACCTCCCCATCCATATGTGTTCTCTAAGTATGTATAGCCATTTGTTTTGTAAGCAGATTATTTTCAGAAGCTATGTATTTCACGATGGTAGTTGTATAATATCACAAGGAGAAATGTTTTCTCAGCAATGTCAAGATATTGCTGACTTTGATGGAAAAATTGCAGAATAAATGTAATGAAACTGTTGGATCACATTTCTTTTCTCGGTGGCTTTTGTACTATCCTTGCAAATACAGAAACACAATTTGTTTGTTTGTTCTGATGCAGAAAACACATTGTGCTAGAAAACAGACCAGGGAAAGTGGGAAAGGGAATTTGAAACCTCGGTGCTATATCAAATAAAGCACTGTGTTTAATTTGTTAATATTATTAAAATCAGTTTAAAATGTATGTGACAATTCTTCTTTTGAATTAAACAGTTCGAGAAACCAAAACAATATTTTTATATTTTGGCTTTTGTAATAATTACTAGAAGAGAAAGTTAGATCAACACTCCAGTCATTATAAAATCAGAAGGCTAATGGGGTCTGCTTATATGTTACTATAGGTGGAATCTGCATTTGACTGCATAAGTGAAGGGAAACTGGCATTTAAATATGGCGGGCAACAGAAGAATAATTAGTCAAGATTATAAGCAAGTTATGCCAGAAGATCTGTAGAATGACACACTGGCCAACAGACTGAAATATGTATTGTACAATATCCTTAATACTGTAGCAAAATAATGTTTAGGATCATCCAAAATAGTTTAGAGCCCTATATATAAAAAGAGATGCCAAATATTCAAATGGCTTTAGAGAAGTCCAAGGAATATGAGACTTTATTGCTGAGGCATGTTGGATAATTGAGAAAGCCAAAGAATACCAAAAATAAGTTATTAGGGCTTCATTGATGATAGAGAAGATTTTGAAGGTATCAATTGTGTCAAGTTGCAGAATGTATTTAAAAGAATGGGAATTATTCTCATTGTCCAGATAAGAAACTTTTGCACAAGTCAAGAAGCAACAGACTGGCTCCAGTTGGCAAAAAAGTGAAGCAAGATTGTATACCCCTCCCCGTTTTTATTCACCCTATATGCTGAATATATATTAAAGGAAGCTGGTTTGGAAGAAGACAAGCATAGTTTTAAAACTGGAGGAAGAAACATAACTTGTGCTATGCTGATGATAATACTCACAGTGGCTGAGTGGTTCAGATGCTGGGCTTGTTGGCCGGAAGGTCAGCATCTTGGTAATTTGAGACCCGAGCACCGCCAGCGTTTGTCCAAACCATCTTTGGACAAATGCTGGCTCCCTTGGCTGTGAATTGGAGATGAGCACTGCTCCCTAGAGTCAGCCACAACCAGCAGGGGAAACCTTTACCTTTACTTTTTTATGCTGATGATACTTCCCTGATAGCTGAAAATGCAAAGGATCTGCAAGCTCTTATATTAAAAGTCAGGAAACATGATGAAAAAATGGGACTAAAATTAGATATAAAGACCAAACTAATGACAACAGTAGAATAACTAGCCTTAGAATTGACAATGAAGATGCTGTACTAAAGTGGTGGATAGCTTCCACCTTTTAGATTAAACCATTAATAAAGGAACAAGCAGACAAGAAATACGTCAGAGACTTGCACTCAACAGAGCATTCATGAAGCCTTCAGAAAAGACATTCAGATGTCCTGATGTGTCTATATCTAAATTAATCCAAACTGTGCAGGCAATGGGTATTCTTTGTGACATCATATGAAAATGGAAGTTGGGCTTTGAAGAAGCAGGATAGGAAGAATATTGATGTTTTTGGACTTTGGAGTTAAATGAAGACTCCTGAGAATATCATGGACAGCCAAAAAAAAGAAATAAAGAGCTGTTGTTTGAGGCACAAATAAACAGCTCAAATTATCCTACTAAGGATATATTATTCAAAGACTCTCTGGAGAAGGCTATAATGCTGGGAAAGGTGGAAGGAAAGGGAAGAAAAGGACAACCAGCAACCAAGTGGATAGACTCAGTTAAAGTGGCAAGGGATCAGTGGATAGACCATGTTAGGGTTAGATCATTATGGAGAAGATCTATCTCTGAGCCTGCTAAGAATTCACATTGACTTGATGACTCATAATCAATATTTTAATGATAAAAGATCGCTCTGATCCCAAGATTCTTTCTTAGCTTATTTTCATTCCTTCCTGAGCCTTGTTTCCCACTTTTGCTGACAAATTGTCAATAAATAATGAAACTATGTAATAACATTGGAATCCATTGGTATAGGTCATTTCCCGAGAGCTAGATCAGTACTGCAGATCAAATAAGGAAAATTTATGAAATCTACAGATGGTAGGGAGAAAATCAGGACTGCTTCAGTCAGCATTTTTCATGTGCAAGTTTATTGACTGCTGCCTGAAATCACTCTCATTCATTTTCAAAAAAATCTTAGCGTTAGAAGGACCACTTTTTTTAAAAAAAAAAGCTCCTGTAATTTACAAGGCACAATAATGGAATTCTTTGTTCAAGTTAACTCTCTTGTATTCCTCACTATAAATATTCACAACTGTGTGATACTGTAGACATCAGCAGTGCTATTAGTCATAAATCCTAAATAGCCATGTTTTACATGATAGAAGCAAATCCAGCATTAGAACACCATGCATAAAACTGTCATCAGTGAATAAGCTCTATAATTTTTCCAACACCTGTTCATAAAAGTCAAGCACATATGACTCTCCTGGCATGGCTAATTTTTTATCACAATTTTATCTTTCAGGTTATGGAAATGTTGCTCCAAAAACTTCAGCTGGGCGACTTTTCTGTATATTTTATGGACTTTTTGGTGTTCCACTCTGTTTAACATGGATCAGCGCTTTGGGGAAATTTTTTGGTGGTCGTGCCAAGAGACTGGGCCAGTTCCTGACAAAGAGAGGAGTAAGCCTGGTATGGAATTCTGTTTAATTTGCTTCCAACATGTGAAGATTATTGGAATTGGACTATAAACAATTTGGAGAAAACCCAATTTAGGGATGGATTCTCGAGCACTTTTAAATCCCAACTAATAGTTAATCTGATTTTTTTTAAATCCATTTTGTAGTTCTATGGCAAGCCATATTTTTGCCCCTGGGTAAAAAAACTGCAAGAATAATAATTTATGTTAAACATTGAATTTTTCATAATTTTGGATTATTTGGGCCAGAACTGCCACTATGTTTTCTGTAGTAACTGTTGTATGGCAAGGAATTTGAAGAGTAATACACTGTCTGTAAGGGCATATGGTGGCACAAGCGGTTACAATTCTGGGCTTGACAACTGGAAGATTGGCGGCTCAAGTTGGAGACCCAAGAGCTGCTACATAATGGGGTGAGCTCCCATTGTCTGCCTGGCTCCTGCTGACTTAGCAGTTCGAAAGCATATAAAAATGCAAGTAGATAAATAGGTATCACATTTGGTGGGAAAGGTAATATTGTCCGTGCACCTCAGCTAGGAAATGGAGATGAACACTGTCCCCTAGAGTCATCCACAGCTGGCAGGGGAAATCTTTATCTTTACTCTGTCTGTAATGCAAGAAAGAAGAATACTATTATCTAAAACAAATCTGTTTAAATTGAATGTCGTTTTCTTGATCTTGTATTATAACCATGTAGTTTCATGGGATTTCCATTTTTCTCTTTTCCTTTAAATTTCCTTAGATTTGAGAATTTCACTTTCTCAATCAGGCAGAGAACTTATGTTCTGGAAGTCTTGTGCAATCTTTGTTTTTCTGCTATGTTGCTTCTTTGTTTCCTGCTCCTTGGTGCTGGTTATAACTTCCTGAATAAGAAAGATGATTATATACCAGAACGAGCTAACAATTAAGATTATACTTCAACATTCACCAAGTCAATATCATAATGATCTTATATAAATTAATTTACAACTGCATCTGGCATATTGTGTTTAACTCTGGTCTCCAGACTTCAAAAAGGATGTAGGGGAATCAGAGAAGGTTGAGGGGAGGGCAGTTGAGATTATCAAGGGGATGTAGCAGCTTTTCTACAAGAAAATACTGTGACATCTGAGGCTTTTTAATCCAGAAAGGAAGCAAATGAGAGGTAATATACTTGAGATGTGTAAAATTATGAATGGTGTGCATAAAGTGGACGAGAAGCCACTTTTCCCTTCTCAAAATATAAAAACAGAGTACCCAGTCAAATTGAATGAGGACAGACAAAAGAATTGTTTAATGTAATATTTAATTGAACTTTGGAATTTGGGAAGATGAGATGAGGTACTACCAGCTTGACTACCTCCAAAGTGTTGGATCAATTCATAGAAATCATGAGGATCAAAGGCTATTAGATTTGATGGCAATGTGACTGTCTAAAGGCCATTTGCTGAGAAACTAGCAATCTTTTTCTGCAATTGATTGGCCAGGGGTTCAATCAAGCAGGGTACTGCCTATGTTCTAAGCCTGAATATTACCTTGTTTTAACAGATCACATTTTATATGGTAATAGTCTTAGAAAATGCATTTGGTATGTGATTCTTCAATAATGAAATGTGTGAAAAAGCCTCTATATAGAAGTTTGAAATTATAAAAGTGCCTATGAAAAGGGTATTTCCAACAGAAACTCTACAGTTTATTATTAGAGTTGATAGAGTAGTGACAGAATCAAGGCAAACTCTTCACCAAGCAAAAATGACATGGTATTAATCTACTATATGGGATTTTGTGTCCACACACAGAGCAGGAAATAAAGTAGAAACTTTCAATCTTGTTTCTCTCTGCCAGAAATAATAGCAACTTCCTTCCTGTAGCTTACAGTATTTGTTGTAGTTGTAAGACAATATTTCAATTTAGTGGAACAAAAATATGATAGGATAAAAAAAAGATCTTAAAGGCACTGTATGATTGATCCTTCTTCCCTTTTCCATTTTTTACAGAGAAAGGCACAAATTACTTGTACAGCTATCTTCATTATTTGGGGCATATTAGTCCACTTAGTTCTTCCTCCCTTTGTTTTTATGGTGACTGAAAAATGGGATTACATTGAAGGTCTCTACTTCTCATTCATCACTATTACCACAATAGGATTTGGAGACTATGTTGCTGGTCAGTAATAAACCTCTCATTTGAATAGCTTCTAACGTGAATATCTTGTGAATTTTCAGCAGTTTGTTAGTGTTTGGCAGTTTTAAAATATGCCAAAAGAATGAGCAGTACTACAAGTAATGATCATTAAGATTAAGTAAAATGCATAGCAGAGACTCAACACAAAAGAGAGGAGGGAGGGAGGCAAAATGAAAAATTACCTCAGGGAACTAACTGTATTTGCTGTTCTGCCTCATCTAAGACAGATAATATCTCAAACTCTTGCATTGTCTAAACTTGTGGGCTGCTTGACAAATAAATAAGCCTACATTGTAAAATGTTATTTATTATTTATGTATGTTTGATATTGAAATAATCAAAATTCTAACTCTGTATGGAAATTTAGTTAATGTACTTTGAATGCTTCTCTTTGTAATTTACAGAATAAATTATTCTCAGCTTAATACCCAAGATTCACTCTGAACACCATTTGAATATGAAGTCATAGAAAGGGCATAATTTAGACTTCCAAAGATTTGTAGAAGCTTCCTGTAAATTTACCATAAGCACAACTTATTCATGAAAATGAGTTTTTAGTAATGTTAATAAATTTCTTTGTGAATTGAACACATGCAGATGTACAATACCTGACCTTATATTTCTTGGTGCTGTCTTTTTTCTCTTTAGGTGTGAATCCAAATATGAATTATCACTCCCTCTATAGATATTTTGTGGAGCTATGGATCTACTTAGGCCTTGCTTGGCTTTCATTGTTTGTCAATTGGAAAGTTAGTATGTTTGTAGAAGTTCACAAAGCAATCAAGAAACGAAGAAAAAAAAGAAAGGAATCCTTTGAAAATCACCCTCCCACTAAAAAAGTCCTTCAGATGTCTAACACAAAAGATATCAATATATTCAGTTTCCTTTCCAAAAAGGAAGAAAGTTACAATGATCTCATTAAGCAGATTGGAAAGAAGGCTTTGAAAACAAGTAGTGACAAAATTCTCAACTCAGAACAAGCCAAGCCAACTTTACAGCATACCAGTAAAGACCTCAAAGTGATGTATACAAGGAATATGTTTGATTATGATGAGGTTTCTCTGAAAAACTATCATGTTAAGAGGCATTTGACTGACAAACGTCTTGGGGATAGTCCAGTTGAGGGCAGTGGGTTTGTAAATCAGCTGGACCGGATCAGTGAAGAAGAAGGGGAAGCATGGGATTCACGGGATTATCGACCTTTGATTTTTGAAAACGCCAACATAACATTTGTAAATGAGGATGAGGATGAAGAAGAGGATCTTTCAGATGATGAGGAAACTTCAAAGTCTTCTGTGGATGACAATCTTCCAGAGGAGCCTCAAAGCCCCCAGAAACTGGTGAAATTTCCATCCTCAGATGAATCTACTTTTACCAGTAATGAGATGGAGTTATCAGTGCCTTATGAACAACTTATGAACGAGTATAACACTGCAAATGCTGCAACGTGAGAAAGGTGGGAGGGAGTTTCTTGAAATCATATGATGCAAAATTTTAATAATGATTTGAACCAACAACCATAAGTGAAGAGGAAGGAAAATCCTATCAGAATTTTTCACTATTTCCTTCTATTAGCAAACTGAATTCATGTGTTGCCTGGATCTTATCTTTTGATAAATTTTACTCACTGTGAAATAACTGTTCTAAAACTTTAAAGGTTCCTTTGGAGTTAATGGTTTTTGAATGTAAGAGAGCTTCAAATTATTGCCTCCCTCCCTCCCTCTTTCTTTCTTTCTTGATGGAGTGAAGCTCTTAAGATTGCAGTCAGACTGGTTTGGGTTCATTGCAGGCCATGATTGCTTTGGATTACTGCACTAACTCTTCAGCTCTGAAGAAACTGACTATAAATCATGCCAAGATTCAGAGTGGAAATTGTTGATAGACTTATCACAGTCACACCACAAAATTCTCTTCATTCTCCTTTAAGGGATGTTTGAACTGGAAGAGCAGAATATTCTGAATGTCAGAGTTGAGATACATGGATGACCTGAATAGTGTGTCTATTCATATTAAGCTAACTGTTGAATTTTGAGTTGAAGTTAATGAACAAAAATATAATTTAAAACACAGGGTCAGTCTACTGGAGGAATGGATCTTGTACATACAAGAAACTAAATCTTTGCAAGTGCTCCTGGTGTTCATGAAAAATACATTTAACTATGAAATACAGGAAAAGAGAATGGTGCAAGAAGATACATAGAGGACAGATTTAAAAATGAAGAAAAGCACAGTGACAGACTTCTCTTTTGCAGCAGAAGTGCCCTTTCACCATCTGTACTCTAGAGGAAATACTTGAATGAACTTCATTTATAGGTCTAAGTGAAGTTTAAAGGAACTCTGCTTTTGAATCAGCGTATCTTATCAAATAGGCTGAATAGCTGAAGTTCCATTTGAAGGATTTAATAACCACTTTCTTCTTTGTTCTGTCAATGGCTCCATTTCTATAAAGTTCTCCACTCCATATGGTACTTTAGAGTAGGTAATATTTTGTTATGGGCAGAAATACCGCTGTAGTATTTCAGTTCGCTTTCCAGTTAAAATGTAAGGTTATTTTTAATGAACTCCCTTAACAGAAGAGAACAAGTATGAGAAGTATTATAGAAGCAACAAAATGTAACTGTCATACCAAAATTTATCTATTTATGTTGCTATAAAACTGTCACATTATTGGGATTATTTTAAAATAGAAAACTGCCTATGATTTGTAACTTTCTGATGAAAAACAATTCTCAAAAGTATAGTGTAAGTACTAGAGCTACTTGGATGATTTACACTTTAGTGTAAATCTTTTATAGTTCTGTGGCTTCAGTCTGGAAATGGAATTAAAATTATGGCTATTGAAAACTTAGGGAGTAGATTTCTGAATTCAGAATGGTAAGATAGGGCCAAGTGGAAATTTGCAGTACTAATTGTGAATAATAAGGTACATTCAAATCATATGCTGTGATTTTGAGTTCTGTGTTTTGAGAGTAGATGTAGTCTATTCTCTTTAGAAACATGTCTGACTGGCCATACACTCCTATTAATAAACTTCCTGAAAAGAAGTTTTAAAATATTTGATGAAAGAAGTCCATTCCTGTTTTGAATTGTGTACAGTTTGTATAGAAGCTTTGCAGAAACTTGGTTAGTGAGGATCCCAAATATTTGTATTTTCATACAATTATTTCATTGAGTGTGCCTGTGTTACCCTTTGGATTATATAATTGTTTTAGATGTTGCTAAATTCTAGCTCAGAAGACTATTCTTGCTGCTCTCAAAAACTCGGGGGCTATTTGACAAGATGGAACCTTGAAAGACGTTGATTTTTATTGGTAGGCAGCAAATCCATCTTTATCATCAAACAGCTCAAAGACCCAGAGGTGCTGTTTTACATATATATTTCTAACTGGGTGGTTCTTAGTTATGAGTACTGCTTGTGCCATGTGCTAGTGACAAAAGTATACCTGGCTTTCCTGAAGGTGACTTTGTAAAGCTGATGTTGTATTCTAGGATATATTTCATAAATGAATAGCGAAAAGTTTTGCCTCTGCACTAAAGAAGTACACAGTGGTGTGTAAATTGAATGTTATTAATGTTTTACAGCATTTTAAATACAGTATAGGAGCAGAAAAGTGAGAGTGCATGATAAGTGTATGTTGCTGCTTTTGATGTGACTGTTGCATTGCACTGTTTATATTCTGGTTTGCACAGGTAGACAGATATGAAATGATCCAAGTTTTAAACAGTTCTGCATGTAGAGATACGGTCCTTTCTAAAATTCAGGCTTGGTGCTGCTCATTAGGTTTGATACACAGGGTATTTAACATCTTCCTTTAAAAATGTCCCATAATTCTAGGGATTTGTCAAGCTGTCAGATAAACTTCATGTTTTTAAATTTGAAACCAAGATAAAATTGATAGACTTCGATCTGGTATTTGGGAGAAGATCTCATTAATATTAGTGGGTATTTATTTCAAGCATTTTGGACTATTGACAAAAGCCTTAATTCTTAATAATTCCAGTTTGTGCCTTGCTATAGGGTGAATTTACAAGTGAAAATGTAATTGCTGTATCACACTGTGACACTAGCACAAAGGTAAATGAAATGTTTTATTAGCAGCATAATATATTAAATTCTCCAGCAGGCGTTACATGGTGGTAACATGGATCTATTAAAGAAGTGATCTTCCTTACCATTCTGATGAGAAATGTTGTCTTCCATGAGTAATTGGAAACTAGTCTTTTTGTTCTGAATCTTTATTTATGACCCCAGACAAATAAGTAAATTAAAGATGATGACGGAGACAATTTTTGTTCTGACTGTGGGATTTGATGAACTAAATATTGAAAGAAGACTTGATTCATGGAAGAGGTTCAGTAGCATTTGAAGTGTCTTTGATTTTCTGATTCTTGACTACATTTTGAGAATAATTTGCATAATATGAAATACTCTGGAATGTAAGGTTGGCAGACCATCACTGTTTTTTATTGGGGAGGGGAGAGTGTACAGTTTAACAAAGCTAACCAGGCTAACTTTGGGCTCATGTTACGTAGCTGTTTTCAGAAGTTTAGAAAATTGTTGCTAACTTTTAAAAGCATCAGAGAATCAATATTATTCAAATGTTTCAAAATGAAAGAATGGTTCCTATTTATCTTTATAAACTGTAGATCATGAAACCTTAATATTGCTGCTTTCTGTTTTTCCCCCATAACCAATATTGTGAGTTGGATCAGAAAAAAAATTAGAATCTAATAATCTAAACTTCATAGTGTTGTTGCAAACTAAGATGTTTCAGCAGTTAAAGCAACAAAATGAGTAACTGTTCTTTGTTTTACTTACTATAATTTTCCCATTACAAGAATTAATCAAACCTGATAGTATTTCTTAGAGTTGTTTTCAATAATTATATGGCAAAATGAGAAAAAAATGGAAAACTGCTCTTACTTTCATTTCCAACTATATTTAATACAAAACTGACTGTTTTGTAATAGGTTTATGTAAAGCACTGCATTACTCATTTAAATGTGGACCATCAAAAGATCAGAGTAAGCAAGAGTGAAACATTTTGAAAAGTGTCTTCTTTCTTTGCAGTTGTGATTAATTCCATTGCTGGCAATGGATATATCAAAATAATAATAAAATCACAGCCCATTCTTGTTGTTTTGTACCCCTAAATGCAGCTTGATTTATCATTTTATTTATAGAATTTTACTCCTTGCATCTTATTTTAATTGGAAATAAAATGCAATACATAACACTCATATTGATAATAAATGTTGTCTACTGGTTTGGTTCATCTTTAATTTTTATGCCTTCTGTGTTGCACTGAACTCCTAAGGCATCTGCCTCAAATAGTTCACAAAATCTGTACAGTCTTGAACTCGTCTCTGTCACTCCATCATATAAAGAGATGCAAGAGTTTTTTGATCAGTTCTTTTTTGCTAATTTGTCACTGGAATCACTGTATGTAAATATTAGACTTTATAAAATGTAATTTATTTTAACAATTTTTTTCAATAAAAATGAAGCTTTTTTTTAAAAAAAGGAAAATCATGTCTTCATTCTTTAAAGGAATGGATGAGAAATTTACTATTGTGACTTTATTCCATTTAATTAATATTTCTCAGGCTCTATGTTAAAAGTAAGAATTGATAAGACACATAAATATATGTTTAAAATTTTACACCACTATGCAGTTGGATTCAAGCTTACTTTATCATAAATAAATGGCTATTTGAAGGATGTGCTCTACATTTGGATAAATTATTTATTTATCAAATTTATATGCCACTGAACTAAAAAATGACTCTCAGCAGCTTACAATAAAATCATAAAACTACAATATAAATAAAACAAAACTATTAAATTTAATAAAAAATAAAAATAAAAAAAACCAGCTGGATAGAGAGGGGAGGAATGAAAACATATATATGGGGAGGAGGTCAATACTCCATCACTAGCCACCTCCAAGCTGATGTACCCCCATTGGGGCCCCAAACCAGCTGGCAGAGCCAGGTGTAAAGGCCCTTCTGGAAGGCTTCAAGGGTGGGAGCAGACCTCATCTCTGGGGGCATGATATTCCACAGGGAAAGAACTGCAGCAGAAAGGGCTCTTTTTGACCTTACCAGCCAAAAATCCTTGACTGACGAGATCAGAAGCAGGTCTCTTCTGGTGGAGCGGGACATCCCCATTGGGATGAGTCGATTCCTCAGATAATCTGGTCTCATGCCATGTAGGGCCTTGAATTGCATCCAGAAGCAAAGTGGAAGCCAATGTGGAATAAAGGTGTTATATGGGTCATTCTGTGGGCCCCTAAAATCATCCGCTCCGCTGCATTCTGCAGCCTCTGGATGCTCTTCAAGGGTAGCCCCATGTAGAGTGCGCTGCAGTAGTCCAGCAAAGAGATTATGAGGGCATGAGTGACTTAGGGACTCCTGGTACAAGAAGTGGCACACAACCCGAAGTTGTGCAAAGGCCCTACTAGCTGTGACTGCCACCTGCTCTTTGAGCAGGAATCATGAGTCTAGGAGAACCCCAGATTGCACACTGGGTCTGTTTAGGGCAGTGCAACCCTGTCCAGAGATAGAGATGTTTATGTCCCAGAACCCCCAGACACCCAAAGTCACTCACTCTTCCCAGGGTTCAACCAAAGCCTGTTGTCCCCCATCCAGACCTGTACAGCCTCCAGACACAAGTCATGGCTGAGTCAGCAACACTTGGATCACCAGGGATGGAGATGTAGATCTGATTATCATCAGCGTACTCATGGCAACTCATCCCATGGCAATGGATTATCTCACCCAGCAGTTTCATGTAGATGTTAAAAGGAGAGGAGAAAATATTGAGCCCTATGGCACACCACAAAGTAGCAGCCATGGACTGGACCTCTCCCTATTAACACCGATTGGGACCAGCCTTGAAGAAAGGAGCCAAACCAGCACAAAACTGTACCACCCAGCTCCAGTCCTTGTAGCCAACCCAAAAGTATACCATGGTTGATGGTATCGAAAACCCTCAAGAAGTCAAAGAGAGCCAGGATGGGTTCATTACCCCTATCTTCTCACCAGAGGTCATCAACATGTTATAAATTATGGAATGTTCACTATAATATTGGCTTATGTATGTATTACCACAGTACACACTCCTCCCTTATAAACTGCAATTAGAACCAGTGACTCCTTCACTAAGCAGTGTAGTCATAAAGTGAGATGTGATCATGACTGATTTAAAATACCAGTTCCAGCTGTAGTGATTAAGTGTGATATCATGTGACCACCATTTGAGACTTACTGCTGACTTTCTCATTGACTTACTGCTGACAATCTCATTGGATTGCTTCAATTGCTGTGAAGGTTACAAATGGTCACATGACCATCATAGATGCATGCCAGTTGCCAGATGCCCTGAAATATTATCTTTATTTCAATGGCAGAAAAGATTAATACAGTTTAAACCATCTTGTTTACATCTCACTTTTCCTCCAGGAACTCAAGCCAGTATACACAATATCCTCTCCAATTTTTCCTCCATAACAACCCTTTGAGATAAATTGAGCTGAGAGAGAATTACTAGTCCAAAGTCAGCTTCCATGGAAGAGGATGAACTTGAATCTAGAACTCTCTGATTCTAGTCCAGAACCTGAACCATCATACCACGTTGGATGTTCTGCTCTTTTCAAAATTAAGCCAATTCAGTGTCTTTATTACAATCCTCCCTTTGTACAAGTCTCACTAGCATGAATTCTATGACTCTTTCATTTCATCTAACCCAGTACTTATATTTGTTTTGGTATGGATGTGTCCTGCTACTATGATCTTAACTATATTGGGTGTTCCTGTATGCAGAATCTTGCTTTTGTAGTAGCACTTCTCAGGAAAGGAAGACACACATAGAAATTCATCAGAGAAAGAAAGTACAGAATTTCATTAATTTTGCATAAGAATCCTGGAAAAGACATAAATTCATAGTTTTTTTTTCCTCCATAAATCTCTGTTGTGCTAAAGCAGAGGTTGGCCAAATTTGGCCCACTATGTCTTTTTGTACAGTCCGTGAACTACAAGTAGATGGGTGGGTAGGTGGCAGATTGACAGGCCTCAGCCTCAATCAGGTTTTCAGGTTGAGAAGTCCTGGATGGTGATGGTAGTCTATCAGCATTCTCCTTTCTGACTGGTTGGCACTATCCTATGACTGCTATGCTCCTTGACCTCAGGGAGGTGGAAGAGAGGCAGGACTATTAGACCTTCAATCTCACATGGGCCACTGCCACTTCTAAAACTTCTTGCACAGGTGAGTCACTGCACTGGGGCATATCTACAAGATCTCAATTTTAACTCTTGGTCCACAAAGCCTACAATAATTACTATATGGCCTTTTATAGAAAATTTGTCAATCCTTGCGCTAAAGCATTAAGAGATAAATTCCCCTGCATAACTAAGAAATAAATTTGACTATTAATTTACTTAAAAGATTTGTATGTCCATCCATCTTAAAATGCAACTCTGAGAGGCTCACGGAAATAATAAAACTACAAGCTGTAAAACCATAAAATCATAAAAACTAAAACTATTATAAGCAATATTTTGTGCATGAATGTAACTTGCATGTGGTGAGTAACTGGAAAAGAGCCCTTATTTGAGGATCTGTTTTTACACATTATAAGTCATTGGATGAATGCTAATTTATATGCACATGCCAAGAGTGAGGGATGATGGGAAATGTTGCCAGATACTTTCTGGAAATGTGGATTTATCTTTTTCCATCAGGTAACTCTTAAGATATAGCTGGGCTGGCTCCAATCAGACCACATTCCACAGCAAGGTGTGGTTCCCACAAGAAACCTACATCTTGAAATCAAAGGTCTTCGGCTTAAGAAATTCCATTGCAAAGAATGAATTGGGTCAAACTCAAATTTACAGTATGCATTATTAAATTATTATAACAATGCTAAGGTATTCTGTGCTGTGCTATGCTACGCTACGCTATGCTACACTATACTACACTACACTACACTATACTATACTTACAAGATCGGTGGCATACAAATTTGAGAAATAACATATTTTCCCAGGAAGAGAAGGTAAAAGACTTCACAAATTAAATCTACCATTATTGTAGGCATAGCTGACACATGGAGGAGGAATTGATCCAATAATATACAGTGGAGCAAAAAAGTATTTAGTCAGCCACCAATTGTGCAAGTTCTCCCACTTAAAAAGATGAGAGAGGCCTGT
>JANHZU010001247.1:203197-224629 GCA_032468055.1 Acrochordus granulatus
GTATGTATGGAGCAATCAGAGCTATTTGTTCTAACTCCATCTGCAGCTGAGATGAGTTTTGAAAGTATAGGTTGAATTATGAATGAAAGAACTAGGTGTATGTCAGAAAATATGAATTGGTCTTATTCATATTTACTCTAAGCTGAATATCAGATGACCAATTGTCTTGCAATATTATTTGGGATTCCTTTGAGAAGGGAGCTAAAATAAATAGGAGGGAATTTAACAGGGAGAAATCTATCTGTAGGTATGAAAAATGCAAAGCAGGTATAAAAATAAGGAAGACCTTATTTGACAGTAATCATTGTGAAAATAATTGATGTCCCTGTCAAGCACAAGTTAAACATGAGCCAGTAGTGCAGTGCAGCTACTATATTGGGATCCATTAAGAGGAGCACAGAGATCATGAAAACTGATAATTTTTCTGTTGTACTCTGTCTTGGTCATGCTATACTTAGAACACTGTGTCCACTTTTAGGCATTATAGGTGAAAAACGACAAAATGAAGTGAGTTCAAAGGATGATTACTAAGATAATGAAATCTAAAAATCAAGTCTTATGACAAACAGTTAAAAAATCTGGATATGTTTACCCTACAGGAAAAACAAGAAAGAGTAGAGATAATAATAGTCTTCAAATATTTGAAGAGCTGCTCTCACTAAAGAAAAATTGAACTTACTTTCTTTTACCCAGAGTACAAGTCTAGAATTAATAGGTTAAAACTAGATTTGGGATAGATGTGAAGAGGAATCTCCCATCCTTATAAACAATCAGCCAATGGAACATACTCTTACATGAAGTTCACTAGATAAGCAGAAGAATCTGATTCAGAATAAATTTAATTTTTTAATCTTTAATGAGATGATAAACCTGAAATTTGGAAGAATGAACTTAATGCATTTGTATCATATTTCTAGACAGCTGATGTGCGTAATATAGCCCTGTGACTGACATAGTCATCCTTTTATCAGGAAGAAAATAAATCTTCTTAGGTTCAAATATAATGGGGCTAAACCTTTCTAGAGAGATAATATACATGTGTAGATGCAGAACATGGTGAAAAATATTCTCCCTGGATTAATGGCAATAAATATAAATGCTTCAATTTATGGCTTTTTAGGCCTAGCTTGGTTTAATTTGATGTTTCCAAAACCTGTATCATAGGTAATCTATGCATCTGTTGGATAGAATGCCTGTGATATAATATTAGTAAAACCCCTCATACTTGAGCAACCACCATCCTATATACACTCTGGTATCTTGATTCAGTGTATGGAGGTTGTTACAACTGGATAGAATGAAATAAGCTGAAATTAAACCCTTTTAAGATGGTAATGCTACTATTCAAAAACAATTAGGTTTTCTGTCAGCTCTGGTTTGACTGTGGGCTGGGTGGCAGATTCCACTGAAAGAACAACTTTTCCTGGAGTAATTGACATGCACAGGATATAGTTTTAAATCAACATTATAATTCCTAAATAAAAATACAGGAAGGGTTTCCATCAAATGATGCAAAATAAAATATAAATTATATGTTAATAGTGTGACATAGCACTTCCACTGAAGAAACAGGTCTGTATCTTTGGAGTTCTCTTTGAGTTGCTGCTACTGTTGGATATGCAGTAGAAAATCATAGCTTTTGCCCAGCTTTGGGTGGTGGGCCTACCTGAAGCAGGAGCAGGATGCGCCTTATATCTTTATAATCTCATTTAGACTACTGCACTGTGACTTGCATGGAAGTGTCTTTTAAAAGTCCAATTGAAAACTTCCATTGGTGCAGCATGTGGCAGTAGCACAGCAGCTTAATGGCACTGGAAATTGTCAACCAGAAATGGCTGGAGGTCCAACAGTTCGAGCCAAAGCACTGTGTGATGGAGTGAGCCCCTGTCACTTGCCTCTAGCTCCTGCCCACCCAGCAGTTCGAAAGCATAATACCTGCGAGTAAATAATTAGGTACCACTTCAGTGGGAAACTGGCTGCATAAGAAGTGGGAGCCGCCGGCAGCACTAGACATGCCTGGATGGTGAGGTGAAGACTGGAACAGCAGAAGGAAGGCCCTGATGAACAACAGGAAGTCCGAATGCAGTTAGTTGGTGGGGGGGAATAATTGTAACAGTTAAATGTGACTGTAAGCCTCTGAGAGTCGTAGAAAAATCAGTGGCATATATAAATGTGTAAATAAATTAATAAATAAATATTACCATTGGTTTCCAGCAGGCTTCTGAATCTAATAGCATAAGAAGCTGTACATGGCTTGATTCCCACATAACTTTCAGACTGCTTTTTTCAGTAGAATGGCCCATCCCACCCACAAACTTCAGGAAACAGAGATCCCTCCAACTTCAAGGAGACCCTCCCTCAGAAAATCCTGACCTTGTCCAGCTCCATGTGACATGGTGAATAACTTTGCATCATAGCCCATTGGCCATTCTCCTCCAAAGGTGAAGTATGATTCTTGGACATGAAAAGATTACCACTCTTGTAGTAAGGAGATCCCTTCTTACAGCACAGAGACTCCCAAGTATGAAAGATCTATGCATGTGCAGGTATCAAAGAAGATACCTCTCATTTTGCAGGCAACCATCCTTGCTGGGGGAAAATGCTGTTATCAGCCACAACTTCCTCTTCTAGTGACAAATTTTCATGGAAAAAAGTACTATGGAGCTGCAATAGAAAGCAAAGAATTAATCAACCTCCACCAATGTGCTTTTCCATGATACTCGTTTGCAGCCTGTCCAAAAGGCTTGGATTAAAAAAAATCAGGGAAAAAGTCACAGAATGCCACGTGATATGCAGCTTGAACCTCAGGCATAATAATAAGCAATCACTTTTAAAAGTTCAGCTTGTGACCAGGTAACTGAATGCCATTTTGTCTCCTTCGAAGTTATTCAAAACTCTGCATTGCTTTCTGTTTGTTTTTCTTGTAAAGGTTCCGTTGATGCAATGATAACTCTTGCTCCTTGGCCTTGTCCTGGAAAAGTTTCCATGAATGAGCTGAAAAATAATATTGAACAGGCAGGCATGCTCCAAACAGCTTTCTGAAACCCACTTTTGGAGATGAATGTAAAAGGGGAGATTGCCCAGAAATCAGCTTCCCGTAAGTCTTCATATAGCCTTAAATGTTTAAAAGTCTGGTGTAAAGGGAGTAAGGTCAGGGAAGAGGGACAAATAATTATGATGAAAGATATGAAGGGGCCTCTAATTAAAAACAACAGACAGTACGTTCCAATCTTTTTCTCAGGCTACGAGAACTCCATGATATTTTTAAATTGCAGTTCAAGATCAGATCTTCACTCCCTTTAACTCTAATTTCTCTTCCACTGCAGACTTACTGAATTAAGGAATACAATCCTGCAAATGTTAATCACAAGACTCATTGAATAATGCAAAACGTGATATAATTATCACCAGCCTGTCCATCACTTTCCATGAAACTTAAACAGGGTCTTGTTAGATGGAGCCTGGATTAGATGCATTCCCCAGACATCATCCTGCACAAATTTTATTTATGGCAGTAGGAAAAAATGAACCTGTGTGCTAATCACAAGTGATGAACCTGTGTGCTATTCAGCACAGTTAGGTTTACACAGTAAACATTCTTAGGCAATTTTGTGGGGAACATTTTGCTAGTTTTTATCTAAATCTACTGTTTTCTAATGATTTAAAACTGCCTAACTGAGTCAAATGTCATATTAAAATTAGAAAACACATTTCCTCTTTTGCTGGATTGCTTATTTCCTGTGTAAGTGAAAGGGGGAACTATTCATAAACTTTTGGGTACAGATGAGTTTTAAGAATCCTCAAAGACTGTCCTTAGCTTACAGTGGAACATGTAATTTCCAGAGTCATGTGAAAAGATAGTCACTCAATTGGCTACACTGTTGTGCTATATCACCATTCCCAAAGGAATTCTCTCATAGCCCAAGCAATGGGTTCAGCTGCAAGCAAGGCAAGAGAAAAACACAGTAAATAGGGAGTGACAGGAAGTAGAGCTTTCACCCATCTCTTCTTTTAAAACCAAATCATCTAAAACCAAAACCTTTACAATTCAACCACCCCAAAGATTAAAACCATTCTGCAAAATTATTAAAATTGTTAGAACAAGTATTCTATAAACCTAATATTTGCAGGAAAAAACAAAGATTAATGCAATTTACTTTTAATTCTGTGCATGTCTTAGGCTACATTGTCTTAGCAGCTAGTTGACCTTGGCTATCAATACTTCTCAACTTACAGCCATTTGTTAAGTGATCATTCAAAGTTCCAACACGGAAAAAAACAACGTATGATCAGTCCTCAAATTTGCCACAGCATCCTCACAGTCATGTGATCAAAATTTGGGTGCTTGGCAATGGGAATATTTTTATGATCGTTGCAGCATCCTGGTTCATGTGATCACCATTTGCAACCTTCCCATCTGGCTTCTGACAAGCAAAGGAATGGTGGAAGCTGGGTTCACTTAAAGATTGCATGATTCACTTAAGAACTGCAGTGATTTACTTAACAACCATGGTAAAAAGATTGTAAAATCAGGTGTGACTCACTTAAAGATTATGTGACCTTACTTAATAATGGAAATTCTGGTCCTCATTGTAAGTTGAGGACTACCTATATCTCAGGAACTAATTTAAGTTAGTTCTAGATGGGATGTGAATGGAGGACTATCAAGGAATTCCAGGGCTGAATGCCAGACTGGAAAGAACTTCTGAAAGATACAGCTAGTCCTTGCTTAATGACCATTATTTCAGTGATTGTTCAAAATTATGATAGTGTTAAATGAGGAGACTTGTAGTTGCAGCTGTTGTAGCATCTCCATGATCACGTGTTGGCCATTTGCATCCTTCACTGCCAGCTTCCGACAAGCCAAGTCAATGGGGAAGCTGACAAGAGATCACAAATGGCGATCACATGACACTGTGCCTAACTACATGGAGGAGTTGCTTAATAATGGCAACATGAACTACTACCATCATAAACTGATGCAGTCATATGAAGTCACACTTTACAACCATGTAGTTTAGCAATGGAATTGCCAGACACAGTTTCTATTGTTCAGCAAGAACTATTTATAATGGCAAGCCACTTGCCAAGAAAGAGCATGGATGTGGTCTTCAAGATGTGAGTTTGACTCAAGTGTGTTTTTATTTATCTATTAATTACATATGCATTTCCATGTGTGTTTGTAATCATATAGAGTAGCTACTATATCTGCTCAACCCAGTGCTGAGAAGAGAAATGTTAGGAAATGTGGCTACAGCAGCTACTATCTTTATTATCACAGAATAGCTCAATGTCTGAAAAGAGTGTCTCCCTAGAGGTCCAGAACTACTGGGAGTAAGGTAAGCACAGTTCGGAAAAAAATTAATTACAAACCAGTAGGTAAATAACAAAAATAATGGTGGGCATTCCAACTTGCTCTACTGTGCTGGAATGAGATAGTGAACTTCAAACACTAAAATTTCTCAATGAATAATTTAGTTACCCTTTCTGGCTAGGCTAATCAGTAAAGAAATGCCTTCCTCCTTCAACACTAGTATAAACAGCTTTAGTTAACTTATCTCCTTGTCTTACATTATAACAAATGATCTCTTCTTCTCATATCCCATATCTTACCTATCAATAAATCCTTAAAAACTTTGTCATTTCAGTGCTAATCAGCAACAATCTGTTCCTCTTTTCTTAACTCAAATTTGTATGTAAAATGGAACCGATACTTACAGACGGACTACCTGTTACTAAAAATGACAGACATCATTGTCTTTCCTTGAGTTGAGAAACCACTAAAGCCATGCAATGCTTTGAGGAACTGCTGAAAACCACTGAAAACAGGCTGTATATTAAAAACTTCAGTTTCATCAATAATAAGGATAATTATAGAACTGGTAGGACCACAAAATAATCAAAAATGAAGAAGCTAAAGTGCTCTGGGACTTTCAAATTCAAACCAACAAGCAACTGCCACACTCCAAACTTAATTGTTGATAAGAAAGACAAAAAAATCTGGATAGTGGATGTGGCAGCCACCATCAGTCAATTGCAAAAGCAGCGTTACTCAGAACAGCTTATATCCTGTGACAATACCTGTAACACTATCAAAGAACAACCTATCCCAGGTCCTTGTGAAGGACTCAATAGGTGGACAATATCCAATAATAAAAAAAATATTATTTATTTTATAGCTTGGAACATTTCATAAGACATATCACACTTTATTCAAACTGAGGCCTGGGGCACAATTTACCCATTTAAATAATGCTGACTATGCGATGAATCATAACCAGAATAAGCAAAGATTGACTTACACTAATAGCTCATCAACCTCATTGCATTAATTTATCGTCCAAACTTTTGAAAACTATGAAATCTTGTTGGGGCTTCTTCACAAAATCTGTCAGAGGAACTCCAAAGGAGATGTTGACTCATTTTATTCATTTATTTATCATATTTATATTTTTTGCTGTCCTAATGAGTTTGAATAATTCTGTATTTCTATATTTTATATTTTCAAAAACTAGGTGAAGAATAGCCTTCTATGGATTGCTGTTTTAAGAAATGAGATCAAAAATTATTGCAAAATGATCATATGCATTTCCAGATGCACCATCCTCATGAAAAAAACACCAGAGCAAGTTTACAGTACTAATTTCATAGTTTGGGTCTTTATTTGATTATTTTTGGTGTCTTTGTTTGCAATGGAATAAATGACCTCTTATTTCCTTTTACACAGAACACAACTGGCAAATTGACAGAGTTTCCATCCCTTGTTTACAGAGACATTTTTTTTTTCTTACAAGATTATTTATTTTATAGCTTGGAACATTTCATAAGACATATCACAGTTTATTCAAACTGAGGCCTGGGGCACAATTTACCCATTTAAATAATGCATCCAATGCATTTAAAGAGCCGGTCCCTAGTAATTTTTGCCTTTTCATAATCTCATCATATGATGATATCATGGGAGCGGAACTTTGCTTGGATTCCTTACATATCGGTAGGGAAACCCAGCTAAGAGCAGAACCATTTCAACAGTTAACTATCCCTAGAAGACACATGAGAAGCAACTATTCCAGTGTTTTTTTCCCTTCTCTCGCTGAATCTCTCATTCCACTTTTTCCACATCATACCATAAAATGTATTAGGAATTACTTTGATATACTGTATGTATGTATTTTGAGGGCTTATTGCAGCCTCCCCAATGTGGAGAAGACTACAATAGCTGTGAATTTGGATGGATGTAAACTATCAGATTCAAATAATCTTACTTAAGATACATTGTATAAAGATCTAGCTCTCTACAGAAGTCTATAATACTGGGAAAGATGGAAAGAGAAGATGATGACAACCAGCAGCAAGGTGGATCGAGTCAAATAGAGAGGCAATGAGTGTACAGATCTTCCTGGAGAAAATCTATCCACCTGGTAACTAATAATTATCATCAGCTTAATAGCACAATCAGTCAAGTCCAACATGCCTAGATTGGGTGAACATAGACTGAGGAAGGATTGTTTGTTCCTTTAAATAAATGATTACAGGGTAGCTGCTGACTTATGACTGTTCAACATTACAAATTACTTCTCCAAGTACATTCAACCCAACACCTAGATTGTTGTTTCTTTCATGGAAGTTCCAGTTTTCTTAGCATAATAGATTGGAAGCAGAGAACGCATGCTGGTACAAGCAATAGGAAACATTTATGACTCTAAATGAATTACAATTTCATTGACATCAAAAAGGCAGAATCAGTATAAACAAGATCAAATTTAATCCATGTTTTTTTAGGCCTGATAAGCATGTACTAGTTGCTTTTAAAAATGTGGATATGACTGCCGATGAAGAAGAATTATCAAGTTGGTCTCCACAGAATTCATTGGCTAGGAATGCTGGCAGTTGTAATCTTGACATATCCAAAGGGTACCAGGCTGGAAAAGTCTGGTGTAAACCCAAGGATAACAGAATAATTGCATAATGGGGGGTAAGGAATGAGTGGAGGTGGAATCTTAGCATCGTTCATCTTCTGAAATGTATGTAATGCATTAATTATTATAATATTAAAATTAACATTGTAATTAAATGTATGTACAGTATTTGCTTAATTACAGTCAGTACATACCCAAGGCTATGGGTAGTTTCTATTTAAAAAAATCACTGAATTCAGACTCTTAATAAGTAGATTTTGAGTATTTCCTGCCTATTGTTTTCTGATAAAGCCTCTTATACATCTATCCTGGAAGTAACTGGAGCACTACTGATATATCAATGTAATAATAACCATGATTATACTTGTTGTAATCCAGCTACATGTCTTGTACTCAGCTACATGTCAAACTATAAAGGACTGGACTTGCTTAGCTGTAGGCAAAACAGAGGATAGGAAAACAGCTAGCTACCCAGCTAAAGTGTTATAGATGGTGAGTAGAGCCATTTCCCAGTAAGAGAAGCTTCTTCAGAATTCATGTGAAACTTAATAAATGATAAAAGATAAGAAGAATATTTTGTCCAAGTCCATGCATTAACAGTTTTTGGAATCATCATAACTCGTGGTTAAATTAGGACTTCCAGTGGAGGCATGGCAAGCTAAACCTTGTCTGAGGAGAGCGGAGATGATCGCCATGCAGAGACTGAAGGACCACTTTGTAGACCAGTTATTCAAAACCTCTCCGAGGAGAGGATATGAAATCACCCATATGTGCTCCAGATCACTAATCCTCACAAGGAGACTGCAAGTCTTCTGTGCATTTGAGTGCTGGTAGCTGAAAGGATTAATTATCAAGCTGACAGCTGTGGCAGAGCCTTTAAAAAGATACTAAATTTGCTAACTTTGCTTCTAAATACTAGCAGAAATCACTTATCTAACCATCTTAAAGCTATTAGAGAACTTTGGAATGCAAGTTTGAAAAGCCACTTGGTTTCTGAACAAAAGAAACATTAAATATAACTTGAAGAACTTAAAGATTTTGAAATACATGGCAAACAGCTAATACAGTTTTTAATTAAGAAAGTTGTAAACAAATTAAAAGTTGAAACAAATTTGGAATTTTGAAACGTTTGCTAGAAGATTTTGGAATATCTATATAAAATAACAAGGCAGTCTCCAAGACTGGACATGATTGAATAGAAGAAAGAAAGAAAAAAATAATAAACAGCTTTTCATGGGAATCAGAATTATTTTATCTACCTTATAATAGAATTAGAGACCTTATTATTTAAATTGCACACTAAAGGGGACTAAAGATTCCAGGCAAAAGGAAAAAAACTGCCTTTGGTTTTGATTAGGATTGGGATTTACAAAATGACCCAAAATACTATAACATTTGAAATATTAAAAGAGATTTCAAAACACAAGCCAAAAATTAGTAGCCACAATATCAGTAACGATGTCTGCTTCTACGGATAGACTGTCTTTAAAGGATGTTAATAAAGGAATGAGATATGAAACAAATCTTGCTTTGTGCAGCAATAGTGGAATCAGAAATATTGGATAAGAAAATGTACATTACAAGACAGAGAAGGTATTTAAAGTGAAAATAATAAGTGACAGGCCAAAATTTTCACAGGTAGATGGAAGGAATATAAAGTTAGTCTAATTTGATCAGGTTGAAAATAAGACATGTTTTTATGAAATTCTGGCAACTCTTTACAGACTTTTGCTGACATCAGGATTGAAAACTTATTGTTTTATGGATTTGCTTAAAGATAAGAGATAGATTATGGAAAGAAAAGATACATGTATGTAACCTTATAGGGGGTTAAGAGCTACCAAACTTGTTTATATTTCTTATGATGAAGAGTGGAAGTCACTTATTTATACATTTTTTTCTTTTTAATTCCTTTTTCTTTCTTCCTTTTTAAAACTTTTCTTTCCTTTCTTTACTATTTCTTTTTACTTTACTTTCTCTCTCTGAGTTTAATTTGTATTAGTTTCTATTACTGTAATGGAAATCTTCAATAAAGATTATATATATAATTTTTGGAAATATAATGGTGTAATGTGATAAAAAAATTATATTGATAGGTTTCTTTCTTGTCTATAAATTTAAACAAACCTTCTTACATGTATTCTTTAAGTTGTCAAACTACCTCAAGACATTCCCTTTGGATTCCCACACAATTGGGCTTCCAGAAAATATTATCTCTCAAACTGTTCATCTGAAGGGTTTAGCATCTTAAATGTAGGAGCCAAATGTTTCCAGCTGTTGTCTTCCATTTTTTCCCACAGCATCTTGGTTGAGATCTGTTCATGATCTCTATTCTGCAACAGTCTGAGATATTAGCATAATCATTGTTTATGCTGGATGGAGAGATATTCTTCAAGCCTTACTTCATTAACTTTTTTTTAAAGAAAAGCTTGCTAACCTGTTTATCTTCAGAGGATGGAAACATTTTCCATGTGAAAAACAGTTTAGACAGAATGTTTTTTTAAGAGAAAAAGACAATCTTGCTACTTAAAGCAAACTAAATACCAGAAGTCAATTTGGGCTGTAAAGTGGGAAATGTCACTCAGACTGCAGTTGCTTTGGAGAGCTAAGAGAAATTGTTTGTGAAGAAACAGATAATATTCAGATTGTTTGATTTAAAGCTTTTTCTTTCTGTTTTCTAATTTATATTATTTACCTAAATATTTACTTTTCCAGTAATTAAGGGAAATTATGAAGAGCACTATGACATAACAACTTCCCATGCAGAAAGGCAAATTAATCTGAGCCAGCCATGAATGCATAAGATAAAGCAATTGTGATGCTCTGGGTAAACTTACAGTCCATATTTTTTTAAAAAACATATTTTTGATATGATGATTATGGTATACATTTCAAACTTGTTATCTACATTGCATTTCTATATTTGGATAAATGGTTAATTCCTTTTCACTGCATGTGGTTAACTACAGATTTAGCTATTTTGCAAGGCTCTCTTAATTTGGCTTTTTGCGCTGAGTAGAAGGATAGACTTGATGCCCTAAATTCCCCCTATGATCTCCCAGATTCTCTGATCTAAAGCAAATGTCAATTAAAAATATAATTCTAATTATTAAAATCCAATGAAAATAACTGAAAAGGCCTGGATGAAAAAGCAAGTCTTTCTAAAAAGTAGGGGAAAAAATGGGGTTTAAATAGACCTCCTGCAAGTGTGAATGTCATAGCCTGGGAATGAGGTAGGAAAAGTTCCTTTTCTGGCCAATGAATCTCAGGAGGTCAGATGTCTCTAAGAAACCTCTCCTGGGAATATGAATGCCCAGGCAGATACTTAACTGAGATTGCCAAAATGGAACTCTATTTTATTGCTTTAAGTACCAAAACGGAACTACACACCCCAAATAATTTTTAATTACACTGTTTTTAAACTTATTGTTACATTTTACAAACCACCTATTTAATCCTCACTTACCTATGAGATAAGCTCAGGCAAATTGTTGTATCAGCCTAAATTCACAGGACTGCTTTGAGAATAAGGTAAAGAAGTACAGAATTATATTGGTAGAAAGGTTCTTCTTGTTCATGAGGATTAGTACCTTGCTCAATGCACAAAAAAATTCAAGAACAGCATCCATGACCAAGGTCCATCCAGTGTCTATTTAAATACTCCAAATGAATGCCCAACACCAACCAAGGTCATCTCTTCTATAAACAGATCTTAGAACTGAACAGGTTTCTCCCTGTTTTACTAAAAATTATTTTGCATTCCATGAAGAAGAAAGCCCTTCTGATATTCAATGACTGTTCTCATGGCTCCCCATAACCTTTTCTTCCTCAGACTAAACATCTCACTCATTCCAATATTTCTCATATGTTTTGGTTACCAGTCCTCACATTGGCCTTGCTTTCCTGGCTGACTTTCTAATTTATAAATATTCTTCTGCAGAACAGGATATAGTACTTCCAGAGATGGCCTGAACTATGCCAAACATAATGGCAATCCCAATTATTTCCTCTAACAGGAAAGTCAAAATATTTATTCATTCATTCATTCATTTGTTCATGAACTCATTCATTCACCCATATAAATTGTATAAATAAAAGTGACTCTGGGTGGAATCCAAAAGTTAAGAACAACAATTTAATAACAATTATTGGGTTAAGGTCAGAAATATAACTCAATTAATTGTATCTGTGGAGAGATGCTGTTCTATAGGGCCTTCTCTGTCACTGAAAAGGGATGTCACTGTTTAGTAGAAGGGTCCCAGAGCATGCCCTCTCTGCTAGATCTTGTAGGGCAAGCAGAGATGATGGGTCACGGGTGATCGCACAAATACCTTGGCTTTATGCTATGTAAGGCTTTCTCGGTGACAACTAGCAACTTATTCATACCCAGAAACTTACAGGGAGCCAGTGCAACTTGCGGAAAATTGGTGTTGTATGGACACCATTGTTGGCATCCAACCATGGCATTCCTTTCTCCAGAGATTTTTTTTTTCTGCCTGCTTCTTCATGAGAAATGCCAAAAACTGCCTATGCTACTGCATTCTGGATCAACTGCAGCTTCTGAATGCTCTTCAATGTCAGTTCCATATAGAGCCCATTACAGTGATCCAAATGGGAAGTGACTAAGCATGAGTCACCATGAGCAAGGCTTCCTGGTCCAGGAATAAGTGCAGTTGGTGCACAAGACAAACTGATGCAAAGGTTCTCTTAGCCAGGGCTGCTACCTGCACTTTTAGAAGGAGTCAGAGTGAGGAGGAGCCTCAAGTTACACACCAATACTGACTAGGGACAAAGATTCCAAATTCTTGTGGTATTTCAGAAATTACTCTTGGGTGTCCCTGCATGCAGGAATTATACTTTAACTAGATTTACAACATTCACTATTTGTTCTATCTTAGGTTAAAGATGGGATAAGAGCTATAATTCTAATTGGGATAATTCCCATTTACATTGTAATGTTAAATCAAGATTGAACAATTTTTCCAAGATTGAGAGTTGCAATTCATTTCCCTGACCAATTGGGGGACTACAGCTGAAGTCATTGAAAAGGGCACAACTGATTTTTGGACTTTTGTGGGGTTGAGAGTAGGAACGGGAGCAATAGAGTGTCTAAACCACATAGCTAAAATGCAGTAGCAAAATGGTCTCTTTTGGGCAGTAATTCTTAGACACCCCCCCTTCATGTTCGTACTAATTCCTTAAAAAAACAAAAATTGAGCTGCCTAAATATCAACAATATGTTCTGAGCATGCAGGGCACACAATGTTCCTTGAGCTACAGGTTGCCATCTGTTTTATGGCAGGAATGAATGCAACAATGGTATTCCTTTCTCCAGAGATTATTTATTTTGTTCTGCCTGCTTCTTCATGAATTGTTGGTGCTGGAACAATACAAGGAGTGGAGACAATAATCTTCCAGTCATATCTATCTGAGATACACAATCCTTTTACACTGGGCAAATTAATTAAATACCAGATTTAATTAAATGTTGAATAGAAGAAATGTTAATAAATCTACTGTGGCATTCTCCTGCCCCTCAAAGTAAATGGAAATGGTGGGGATTTCGGGCAAGATAAATATTATCTTTTGATCAGATTCGAAGAAACAAACTGAAACTCACTTAACACTGGATATAGCCCAATGCATTTGATTAAATTACTTTAAAATAACCTAGCATGGCATATTTAGATAAACACTATGAAGAATTAGCAATAGCAAGAGAAACACAGTGCAATCCCAAACCACAGAAAAATCTGTTATCTTTTTCTTACTTCTCAACAAATCCTGTCAAATGCATTTCAGGAAAATGAGAGCTTCCCTGTGTCCCACCCCATATCATTTTGATCCATTTATTATATTGGATTAGTTAACTAAAAGGAAAGGGAAAAATTATGCACCTACACATTTTTCTCACTGAAGAGAAACTGAGAATACAGATGTTTGAAGCATAATTATTATGAATTATGAATAATTTCATTATTCATAATAGATGAATAATTTCATCTATTCTAATTACCAAACCCACTGGGTAGGTTTATGAAGTAAGAGTATGAACTAGTTTGAGTTAAATGGATCAGTCTGAAATCATAATGTCTAGAAATAGAGATGAAAAATAAATCTTCATTTTTTTCTAAATATTTTTAGAATGAAGTTAAAAAATGAATAAGCCTTACTTCACAACTATCTTAAAAATGCGAGAATGTGTTTATGTTTTGAAATATATAATCTAATTCTTCCTCCAAATCATTGTGAAAATATTAGATGGTATTTGACCTAGAACAAAAATCTCCATGACACTCAAATGCTGATATCACAGATAGGATCAAAATTATTTAATCGTACAGTATTCTTTGCTTATGGATTTGTAGTTAGTTGCACCAACTAGGAATGGTAAACATCCATCCTACATTACTTAGTAGAACTATCACAGATATATTTTCTGAAAAGGAATCTTTATTAATATATAGAAAATTGTGATTTAAATTATTAAAAATGAAGGACAGGAGTTTTCCTTCCTTGCCTGTCACTAGCAGCCCCTTATTATGTCATTAACCTACAAAACAGATTTATGGCATGCAGGGGGAAAATCTGTGAGTGAAAGGTAATCCAGCCTGCCAGCAATATCCATCCTAATACTCAGTACATTCAGTTAGAACCCTGAACATCGATTTCCTAAGAGATAAAAATAAGCACAGATATATGTTGAAAAACTAACTTATCTTATAAGCTAATTGTTTGCTAGCCATATTTTCTTACTGACATAAAGCCCTTCAACTCCTTTTACATTCATCCACACATTTCTTTTAGCAAAATAAAATTCAGAATAATTGTTAAGTTTTTCCAAAAATAGTATTATTGTTATTACAGTTCTTTTGGATGATGATAACTGTAGCTCAGTGGAAAAGAAATAATAATCATAAGTTTTACTGCATGAACACTCAACTAGATGCTCATATCCAATATCAAAATAAAACAGTTCCATCTTCTTAAATGCCAAACACGTTACACAATCTAATCTGCAAAGCAAATGCAGTGTGTATTACTCCACAATTTATGAATCTTGCTGGCCCCCCTGATTGCTCATGCTGCAGAAAGAAAATATTCTTCTAGCATATTGGCATTTGGCTGACCATTTGCAATCAAATATGCAGAATCAGAATTTTCAACGCCATTGTCAACTGTTGTCAGCAGGGACACGAGGACAAGTGGTAAGGGGGAAATGAGAAGGATGTGTGGTGCTTTATGTAATAGGATACAGTAAGGCTTTTACACTTGTGTGGAATTGTGCATATATTCTCCTGACCCTTTTGCTATCTCTCCACTCACCTGGATGGCTTATATGATAGAGTTGCAGCAGTTGCTTCCTCAGAACTCAGTAGCCACTATAGAAGGCATAGTTTTGGCCATCCGGTGTGGAAGAATTTAAAACATGACAATCACACCAAAATGGTACCCAGGATACATTATGGATGCATTTACATAGTTTTTTTTTTACATAGTTCTTGTTTAGACTTCTCACAAGATGCTGTATAATAACTAAAGTTGTTTAAATCTGAGAAGGCTCACAGCTCACTGAGAGAGTCCATACTTTGCAGGAAAAAAGTCCACTTCAGTTTCCAGCATTTACCAAGTAGATATGATAAATAACCTTTTCTGGAAACCCCAGAGAGCAATCAGAAGAGATGATCTAAATGAGAAGGCTAAGTGGCAGGGTCTGCCACAAGCAGGAATGGCATAGTGGTAAATTCTGAAGGTTGGAGGAGGTGGGAAAACAACTGTAATAATGGCAGTACAAAGAAGGTGTGGCATATGGTGCAACATCAAAGTCTTCAGTGTCTGTAACAGATTAAGATGTTATTAGTCAACAGGGACCAGGGTGCCCAGAACTGCAGCTTTAATCAAACAGTCAAAATTAATATAAAACTGAGTTGGAACTATATAGGTTCAGCATTAATTTAAATCCAAGTTGTTCTTAAAAGTCAGCTTGTTTAATTATCTTCTATTTTTTTATATAGCCAGTGGCAATACTTTTAAATAGAGCACATCTGGCTCTGATGTGTAAAAAAAAAATATATATATTTTTGGAAGAATACAAAATGAAATAAAAATCTCCATATCTAAGATCACAATAATTCCTTCAAAATAAATAGAAAGGTTATAAAAATACAGTTGAAAATATTGCCACCTTCTGTCTTCCTTCAAATACTGAAAAAGAAACACCATTGAGTTCAAGAGACAAGCTCCAGGTTTTCACACAAATCAAAAAGACATAGAAATATAATCCACTGTATTACAAATTACGAAAAATAAACTGTTTTGTCATCAGGAAAGATTGTTTGACAAGCAGAAAGTTAGATGAGGGACATGGGAAAAAGTATAAACCAAAAGACGAGTCAAAGTTTATTCAAAGATTTTTGTTTTTTTAAAGGAGGGAAGAAATGATTGAAAACTCCAGTGCAAATGTTAAAGAGATGGTAAGAAAAATGAAATTATGTCAGAAACAAATGTCCTGTGGGATCTTGCTGGACCTCAACAATAAAAGTAATCTTGTCCTTGGGGGAATAAAATGTGCTGAGAATGGAAGCCCATAGAATTAGTCACCCACTGCATTTATTGTATTTTTGCATTCTTGGATACTATTTGTTTGGATCATATTAACAAGCTATTTATTTACTGACATATGAAATCAGTGATTTTCAGAAATAGAATGGATGTTTGAGAAGTAGAGAAATTTTCTTTTCTCTTAATTTTTATTTAAAGTTTTTACATAGCTAAATACAAATTCGGAAGTATATAAAGCTAAGACAGAAAAAGAGAAAAAGGGGAAAGAAAAAGTGCAGAAAAAGAGGAAAAAAGGTAGTTGTAGAAGTTACTTCTGCCCTTTTTATAGCAGTTATATACAAACTTATCCCACCTCCCTCCTTAACAATAATCTCTTCAGCCCTTTTTCAAACTTTTTTTAATGGTCAAATCCAAAAATCACCATTTAATTTGTTTTCATTTGCAGCAAAAAGTCCATAAAAAGTTTCCAGTCTTTTACAAAAGTCTTACTGTTTGATCCCTGACCAAACAGGTCACTTTTGCCTTTCTGCTAGCTCTGCCATCTTCACAATCTGTTCTTCCATTGTGGGTATTTCAGTCTTTCTCCATTTTTGTGCGTATAATAATCTTGTTGCAGTTACCATAAAGAGTAGCCCTCAGATTATGACTGTTTCTTCAGTGACTGTTCAAAACTACACTGATGCTGAAGAAATGGTACTCTTGAACAGTCCTCAAAGTTCTGGCCATCAACCAACCTTCTGGTCAAAATCAGGTGCTTGGTGACCAGCCCACCTTTAAGACTGATTGTAGCATCCATGGTCGCATTCTCCTGCTCTGTGTAAACTGCTTCTGCCTAAGTTCCTCCCACTTGCCTATCTCCTCCACGTGTTTTGGCTGCCCTGCAGTCTACCGCCTACCTCTGCCACCCCTCGCTTCCACTCTCCAGGTGACTTTCGCTGTTTTCTTCTTCTTCCTGCTCTTTGATCCAGATGCTGGGTGGAGGCACAGCCCTAGAACACAGAGTAAATGTGGCAGGGTGGCGGAGCTTCATCTACGGAAAGGAGCTTGCTGGGTTTAGCCAGCAAAGAAGCATCGGGATGAACTGGCGGAAAAGGAAAAGTAGTGGTGCAGGTGGAGGAGCCCCATTTTCTACCACCAGAATCTTTTGCATCAATGAAACCAACAGCGTCTTTCACACACTGGGCTTCTTTCACTAGCATGAGAAAGATGGCCTCAGCTATGCTGGCATAAAAGAAGGGCCTAGTGAGAAGGATTCTTCTTTCACACTGTCAGAGCCAAGGCTGTCTTTCACGTGCTGGGCTTCTTTCATGAGAGAAGCCCCAGAGTGTGGCATGAATGGAGGCCTTGGCTGACACATGAATGGAGGCCCTGAATGGTTGCACTGGCTTGAAAGAAGGTGGTTCAAAAGAAGGCAGTGGGAAAATAAATGTGGGTGCGTCAGAGTGGATTTGAATTTTGTTCACTTGACTGCTGAGGCATCGAAGACCGGTCATAAATACCTTTGTTTAGCACCTTCAAACAGTTGCTGAGTGAATGGATGTTAAGCAAGCATGTAAAAGCAAAAAAAAAAATGAGCTTGGAGTTTGGAAAGCGAAAATTAAAAATGGACTAAGGGGACAGTTCAGTTTGGACTATTGCCTTATTTAAAGTACTTTTGGATGAATTAAATGAATAACATAAACCTCCATGGGAAAGAGGATTGTTTAAATGTACTAAGGAGAGTTTTTTTGTCTTCACTAAACAAAGAGATAAGTGGAGAAAGAAGAGAAACAAGTTGTAAAAGTTGTTCATGTAACTATACATGTATAGACTGCAGAAGATAATTAAAATGTTATGGGCATATAAAAGCCTCTCTTATTCTTTATTTCTTCTTTCTGAATTGCAAATTAGAAAAATGGCTACTACTAGAAAAGCAGCAAAACTTACAGAAGGAAGGAAAGGATCATTAGAAGAACAACAAATAGAAAAAAGGATTATGTCAGAGTCTTTACAAAGGATTTTGAAGAATTAGGGAAGAATATTACCATGTCAGTAACTGCATCAGTAACTGCATCAGTGTTTGCATCAGTTAAAAATGATTTGGATATCCTCAAAGAGACAATGGTGAGAATGGAGGAAAGATTTACAAATATGGAAAAAAAGATGAATACAAAACTGGAAGATACCTCACAGGAGTATTGTTGTGGAGAAAATAAGAGGAAGAAGGAGTATTAGGTATGTTTGCTGCCTTGAGTTATTTATAAAAATAATAAAGGCAGGATTAAAAAAATAAAAAAAGTTACATTTGGAAGAATTTCTATAGTAAAAATGAATGTGTTATTTTTTATTTCAAACAATGCCTGTTTTTGAAAAATGAGGCATCTTTCAAGCAACAGCAAAGAGACGTATCTAGATTATGTAGCAGGGTAAGAAACCATGAATAAAATATAAATTTCTTCAAGATACAAATGAATTAGGATTTCCTGATTTTAAATTGTACTTTGCAGCCTGCTGTTTGGTTCAAATACTGTATAAGAATGAGTTTTGCTGAGAAATAAAAGAATGTTGGAATTAGAAGATATAACCTGGAGTTTGATTGGTATGGGGTTTTACAGTACAATAAAGTTAACGCAGATTTCAAAATCATTATGTGAGAAGTGCTATATTAAAGATATGGAATAAATATAAACCCTGTTCTGCTTAAAAATATCTTTACTGGTGTCAGCATAGAAAGCATTTTATAGAAAAGAAACTGCAGACAAATGGTTAACACATCAAGATTAATTAATACAACAAGATGGATAGATTAAAATGAAGTCACAATAACAATTAACTGCAGAAGGATTTAGTTTTCAATTGTTTTCATATGCGCAATTGGGAGAAAGAGTCAATACAAATAAAAAGATTTTGGGGACTGAACAATGTAAGATGGAATTTGAAAATGAATTATGTACGAATGATGAACCATGTGATTGCAAAAATGTGTAAACTTTTGTTGAAATTTGAAACAAGGGAACAAGTAGAAGTGGGATAATTTTCCCAATTAAAGATGAAAATAAATAAGAAGGTTACATAATGCATTTTGATTTCTTTGTTCCCAAGATATGCTGGGAAACATTGATCTCTACAGCTGGAGATGCTATGAAATATAGTCTTCTAGAAGGCATCACGTTGGGGTAGGTTGATTTAAATAAACATACATTCTTGAACAGGCCAAATCAATGTTTTCTGTAAGAGAGTTTCAGCTGCTTGTAAGTACAATTGATTTTCCCTGATGTGAGACCTTGACCACAATATTCTAGGGTTATCTAGTGGTCATCACTTCTCCTGGGAAAAGCTATATTTGGTTTAAGAAGTTGCAAGGAGGTGCTATGTTTGTGCTCCCATCTGCTCCCACCACCTTTTTGCCTTCAGATCTGAAGTATCACATAGCTTTAATGCACACTAGTTGCACAAATGCAGAAAAATAAGTATGCTATAGTATTATATTTCTTGCCATTTAGTAATCATTAAGGTAATAATAAATACGTTATTGTCTATATAATGCTATATAAGTTAATAAATAATAAATAACAAAAACCAACCAACCAATTATTAATGGTTAAGATGACATTCTATTGGTCCCTAGAAGGCAGTTGTAGGGGAAAGCAAGTCTCCCTTTCTGCCTGCACAACCCAGAAGACAGATCAGGTATCCCATCCCATCCCCCAGGCTGCAGTAAATAATAGGCATCATCCAAAAAAGCGTATACCAGATCTGGGGTACAAAAATACAGATTACTATTAGATGGCAGAGAGCATCATAATTTTTTCTTTCTCTCTCCAATCATCCTTTCCATGTAGGAAGGGAGAGGACAAGAGTAATCAGTGGTGACCACTGATGATGCCACTAGATTCTCTGAGGAATCTACTTTCAATGCATGCTGCTGGTGGTGCTACTGAAATGAGGGCTGACCCAGAAAAACATGGTAGTAACAGAAATGGGTGCAGTGGCCTAAACTTTCTCTCTCTTCTTCCCTTCTGCCACACCATTCTTCAGATGTAATTCCTATTCAGGCCCTGTACTTCTACTACATATTTGGGCAGCAAAATTCTGGATGAATCATAGGCTTGGAAGTAAAGAGATACTGAAAACATGAACTTTTTAACTGCCATGTAGTCATTGTTAGGATTTTTGAGTCCATCAGTAACTGGATCTTTTGCAGGCATAGGAATTAGGGTCGCTGCCTCCCCTATAATTATCCCACTTCTTGAAATCCTCTCTGCAGCATCAGCATTGTTTATTTATTTATTTATTAGAATTGTTTGCCGCCCTACTTGCCCCACTCACTGAAGGCAACTCTGGGTGGTTCACATTAAAATTACAAAAAAATACACAAATAAATAGAAAATTCTGCTTGCAACTTCCTCATCATTCCCAATCTACAATGAACTGTTATGAATATGTAAGGCATTTCTATTTGAAGGCCTTCCAAAGCATGGCTGTTTTTACTATTTTTCTAAAAGATGATCTCAGGAGTCATGCTGTTTGAAAGGGAGAGGGAAGCTGCTAAGACTGACACTGGGTTTAATCACTGTTGATCTCCTTTAGGATGGGCACCCAGAACAGACTCTCTTTGTTAGGCCAAATAGGGAAGAGAGGGGGGCGCAGTGGCCTAATGATTAAGATGCTGGGCTCATTGGCTGGAAGGTTGGCAGCCTGAGTTCAAGACCCAGGCCCCGCAAAAGAGGGTGAGCTATTTGCTTCATCTCCCGCCAACATAGCTGTTTGAAAGCAAATGATAAGTACCATCTTTGGTGGGAGGGTAACAGCGTTCCACGTGCCTTGGTGTATAGTCATGCTGGCCACATGACCATGGAAGTATCTTCGCACAGACACTGGCTCCCTTGGCTGTACATTGGAGAAGAGCACCACCCCCTAGATTTGGACACGACTGAAAAGGGAAACCTTTACCTTTACCTTAGGGAAGGTA
>JANHZU010001251.1:0-13955 GCA_032468055.1 Acrochordus granulatus
GGGGGTGGAGCAGCTTCCTTCTGAGTAAAGCTTGTTGTGTGTGGGCTTTTTAGTTTAGAAAGGAGGTAAATGAGAGAGAATGTGACTGAGGCATACAAAATTATTCTTGGTATGGATAAAGTGCACAAGGAAAAGTTATTTTCTCTTTCTCAAAATACTAGATCCAGAGGTCACACAATGAAATTGAATACTAGAAGAAATTAGACAAAAGAAACCTTGTTTGTTTTGAAGAAGAAATTAGACAAAAGAAACCACATCATGAGATGTGGTGCTGGATACCAGCTTGATTGGCTTCAAAAAAGGGCTGGATCACTTCATGAACATCAGAGGAATCAGCGGCTATTAGCCTTGACTGAGTGTGACTGCCTTTGAAGGCCATCTGCAAGGAGACTAGTAGGCTTCCTTGTGCAGTTGGTTGACCACTGTGAGAACTGACGACTAGACTAGATAGGCAGTGCTCCAATCCAGTATTCCTTATGGTAAGCAACGACTTCTATTTCATCAGGTGTGTTATTCTTTGAGCAAATTGGTTACACGGAAAATCTCCTATTGTTTAGTATACTTGAGAGGAAGGTTGCATTTCTGTTCTAACATGTGAAAAAGTAGTGAAACAGGAATACAGAACTGTTAATGTCCCCCATCTGCCTTTTTTCCTTGCATTGGTTAAACATTTTCTCTCAGCAGTTAATTGTCCTTAGATATAATAAAGGGGCTAAATAGGGACAACTACTTTATTATTACTATTATGTAATACACATCAGCATCATCCATGACTTAAATTTACCATATGTTTCTTTCCTTGACAAAATAGGCAATCTGCTAATTCCTGTGTGTGTCTCCTATACTGTCTATTGGCGTTTACTTTCTCCCTGTATTTGCCTTTTCTTTAAGAACAGAAGAAATATAGTAAAGATCTGTGCTGTACTATCTCAGATCCACTCATGTAGCAAAATAGATTTAGTACAAGAAGTGACAGAGATAGACAGGTAGCAGAAGAAAAATTGAAGATTTTTAAAATAATTTATTTTGACGGGAGTAGAGGGAACGAAAGTGGGGGAAAGCAACTGAAAGAGGTAAAGAACTGAAGACAGTACATAAATACTAAATGTCAGGGAACAAAGCAGAATTAAGAAAGGATAAATATAGAAGAAAAGGAAGAGGATTACATTAGAAAGAGTGAGGCAATTTTTTAAAAAAGAGCAGTGGGGTAATTCTAAATTTTCATCTCTGTTGCTCTCACTCACCAAAATACCAGTCTAAACAGTAATTCTAGCAGAAGGATGAAAAAACAAATTGCAGTCTCTGAAATGCACAAATAGTCAGGATTTGCAGTGTTGATGGGGAGGCAATGAAACTCCCTAGCATATCAACATCAAGTAGCCTTTCACTCCTCTTCCATTTTCTCTATATTTGGAGAGAAAAGTATATCATGTTGGAGGCTGCAAAGCCAAAAAGCAACAAAAAATCCTCTGAATAATTTTTGAAATGCTCCAGAGCAATTCAGGAGCACCTGTTTAACTTTGACACTTCACCTCTATTTGAAGAGCTGATTTGAAGGGGTGATTCAAATGAAACCTCTCCAAATCTAATCAACCATTCAAAGCTTTGCACAGACCTAATGTACTATGTGTACTAAATCAAAACATGGATATAAATACATGCATATTAAAACTACTTTAAATGAAGATATGATTAGTCCATCCATATACACAAGACTAAATGGAGATGGGGTAGAAGAAAAAATTTATAGAACCTGAGACACTCTATTATTGAGGCCATCATATAAAATATTGGAGATCTAAAATGGAAAGGAATCTTCCAAGACCCTTACAAGAAATATGTGATAATAAAGAAAAGAAACTTATTATTTAATTCAAAGATGGTATATTAATTGCATTTCTGTTCATTGAATAAAAAAAAGCAGCATTTCAAAACAGTTTGGGTTGATGAACACCATAAACGGATTGTTTAAAACTTATCAGCTTTTTAGGCTTGCTAACTTGATTCATTCAATAGCCTCAGAATAAAATATGTGGAGAACTTTAAGATAAAGAGTCAAGTATCAGTACAAACCCCAAAGTGAAATATAGCAATGGGAATAATTCCATGCTTTACTCAATACATAGGGGCAAACTACTAGCAAGTATACTATATTATCAAAATTGTATACTTGATACCATCTGTTATCTATATAAAATGCAGTTAAAAAGGAAAAGATAAATGTTTCTCCTGCCAATCGTGGCTGACTCTAGGGGGCAGAGCTCATCTCCATTTCCTATTTGAAAAGCCAATGTTGTCCAAATATGTTTCCATGGTCATGTGGCTGGCATGAGGTGTTCATGGTTGGTGAAGATGATGGAGCTTGCAGAGATGGCTAAATTAACTCTTTTCATTAGGAAAAAAATAATATCTACATTTTTGGTTGACTGGAAATTCCTTATAGATTTTTTGCATAAAATGGAAAAGAAGAATGCACTTAGGATTTGTGGTTTTGATCATTAGAAAAAAAATGGACAATTAAAAAGAGTGAGCTTTCTTTTGTAATCAAGGTGTTAGTGATAACTTTGTAATTTTACTTATATTTGCTGCAAAGGACATTGGAAGCTTCTTATTATTTTTATTCTTTCTGCAGTTTTTGTTTTTACTTTTTGTTACTTTGTGTTAGTTTTTAGACTCTGTAAAATTATAAACTGCGTATCAACTTGTGCTGATTCAAGATCTTGAGATTAATGGTGTGCTAAAAATGTCTTCTGAATTTTTTTTACCTTTCTCTTTCAGTTTGACTGAAACAATTATGCCATTGTTTTCTCCCCTGAAAAAATATATGGTTTTGGCTGTGAATATCCTATGCTTTGTTACACAATCTCCTTCCACATCCACTCAGCTTCCCTTGCTTCAGCTAAATCCCTAGAGATGACACCATGAGGGAACTCTTCCCATTCAGACTTTTTGGATCAGGAAGCATAGATAACTGAGGAGGCTGCAGAATGACAGGAAGATACGAAGCAGAATAAGAAAAAATTGGGAGGCTTCACCTCTTCATATATTAGCATCCACTTAACAGCAATATTCTCTTTCTTGGAGTGAGGCGGAGGGTAGCAAAGGGTAGCCAAGATAAATGGTTAAAGAAAGAAAGTATAAAAAGATTGGAGATAGGAAAATCCTTACAATACTTAAGGCATCAAGGCAGCTCTTTTTATACTATTTGTTGTTAAGAACAAGACAAGGCAGGGCTTAGAAGAAACTATGAATAGATTCTTACAATATTTCTCCTGAAAAACTTATATTTATATCTTCAATACTGATTTTCCTAATTTACATTTATTGTAAAACTTCTATTCCTTTTGTGCTACTATTGGTATTATTTCACATTCTTGTATTCTTAAAAAAAATAATAGTAATGATAGTTATAATAATAATTATATATTGTTGGTTATAATTGACTAATTGTAGAAAGAATGAAAATTACATACAAGCAATGATATCCATTTTTGGCTTTAAGGAAGCTTAAATTTACTGTGTTTAACATGTAGCTAAATAAGTAAATAATAATGTAAGCAATGAGTTGTTACAAAACATGTTCAACTTGGTATAAAGAAAACTGCTTTGTGAGTGTCACAGTGAATGTGTGTCAATGTATGCTTGTATTGGAAGATACTATACAAAAAAAATTAATCTACTTGTCACAGTGGCCACTCATTGAATAATTTCAATTTGACCCCCTAGTATAAATTAGTAACAAGGACTATAAGATACTCCCCAAACTATTCTATTAACTTTGACATTTTTAAATTTTGCAAAGACTTGGCTAAAATTTAGCTGATTAATGAAGCTAAATTATGAAATCAGAATAACCATGCTACTAGCAGCCACTGCATAGATTCTTACAATATTTCTAATTTCCTTGATTGTAATACTTTAGAATTATACGCATGGAGCTGATGTTTGCTGCTATTGAAGTGATTCTATGGAGTCCTCTGAGGAGAAGCAGTGGCAGGTTTGCATAGGCTGATTATAGATATACACTTGGAACAAATCTAGAACAAATGTATAAAATATACCATTTTTGGAAATAGAAATGCTTTGGCTTGAATTAATTCTTCTGGACACTTTTTTTTTTCCTGATGACTGTGTGAAGAACTAAATCTTCTAACTAGGGCTACAGGAAATGAGCTCAAGATACGGATACACAAGAACACCCTCATATCTAGAAAACACTTATGTCCCCGTGGGAATTCTGCCCAGTGCTACCAATGCATAAAAACAGGTTCTCCATCTGAGAAAGAAGTCTGATTTAGTTGACTTAAATGTGGCAGGATCATTATTTGAACTCATTTCATTAAATTATATTGTGGGTGTTTATTATGGCCCAAGTTTATACTGTCTAGCACACTCTGGTGCTTTTGTCTTGAGAATGCTGATAAATGGAAAAAATTAATAGACCTCTCTGGAGCCATATCAGACCCCAATTAGCTATGTGTTTCACATGCAGCTGTCCATAAGACAGTGTGCTGAAATGGGTAGGAACACACCCAGAATTCTGAAGCAAAAAAAGTACTTTGACTTAATGAGAGAACTCAGAATCTCCATAATTCATATTGACTTCCACTCATAGGAGGCAATACTTAAAAACTGAAATTGAGAAAAATAAAAACTGTTCATCATGTGTATCAAGCCAACCCCTCTTTTCTCTGTCTTGCACTCTAGGCAGAATTTCATTATCCTTTTTGGTGCAACAAAGTAGGTGGGATGTAATGTGTCACACTGAGGTACAGGTGCATTATATGCTGCTCCTAGAATCAAAGCTCACAGAAGGGTACAATCTTCATCTAGATCAGGGTGTCCAACCATGGCAACTTTAAGATGTGTGGACTTCAACTCCCTGAATTCCTCTCCCAGAATTCTTCAACCAGAATAGCCTAGCTGACTGAGGAATTCTGGGAACTGAAGTTCACACATCTTAAAGTTGCCAAGGTTGGACACTCCTGATCCATACAATAAACCTTAAAGAGTACCTTGGTATGCTTTATATCACACAGGAGAATTACATAAAAGGTTAAGGACAAATGTAGGCAAACTCAATTTCTGGTTGATAATTTGCACTGTAGGTGTTTCTATGTACAAAGATGCATTTGTGGTCCCACAGCAATCCCTGTCTTTTTCCCTTTTCCCTGTTCCCACCTCCCACCAATACTTCTCTCCATCATTAAACGATGGAAGACCAAAAGAACACTGGTAAGTAACAATGTGATCTTCAGTTGAGTTCTCTTGGTTGACACTGAATCTCTTGGCAGGGATACAAAAAGAGAGTAGATCTCATGTAATGACTACCTCCTTAAATGGTTGTTTGCAGTTACAACAGTGATAAAAAGTAACTTTATCATCAGTCCTCACGTTTCTGACTTGCAGGTCTTTAAAGCAAAGGGAAGCTGAAGTAGAATTGTCAGCACAGTTGTGGTTTCACTTAATAACCACTTTCCTTAACAACTGAGTTGTTAATCTCAGTTGAGATTACTCAACAAGGGTTACCTGTAATTGTAATTGTGAATCACAATAAAAACTAAGTCCAGTCATGTGTCAAGAGAAAAGGACAAAATTCTCAGGTCTATTCTCTAATTGTAACATCTGTCTCCCTCTTCCTTTTCCCTGCCCTCCCCCATGTTTTCTCCCCACTTCAATTTAAATCTTACATTCGTATAGTTACTGTATGTGTCTGATACATGAACTGCATTCCACATCAACTTATGCCTTTTAATTACATTAGTTTGTCGGAAAACGTACTACCAGACTTCTGATTTTTTGCCACTGTAGACTAAGATGGCCCTGCTCTGCAATGTCTTCTTTATAGATGAGCTGGATATCTCTTGATTGTGCTCCAGTTATTACTGCACAACTTCTTTTTTTTTACTGATTCTCTCTTTTAAAAAACAAAACGACTTCCAGATAAATTATATAAAAATCAAATAAATTCAAAAATGATGCCATACAGCTGGCAGCAAAGACAAACTCAGGCCTGCTGAAATTCTCCCTTCTATCCAGAACTTTTCAGGTCCTTATCTCACACTTAATTTGGCAACAGAACTGATTCTGTTTCTGATTGAGATGAAAGTTTAATTGGACTCTAAATGAACAAGAAAAATTCCTATTGCCTTGGTGAAGACTTTAAACTTCTTAGGAAACAGAGCTCATGCAGTGCAACAATCTAGCAAACAGCACAAACGTAATAACAAGATGGAAATAATATAACTGGGGAGAAAATCCCTCAAACTCAATAACTGATTGTAAATTCAGTCTCAATGGTTGGCCGCTGTCTTGTGCCTTCCAATAAAGCTGAATTATTGAATCAATGTGATTCTGTTTTACAGAGAATATTGCTGTGAGTATTCTACAGCAAGCTATTACGTAGTTATTAATATGTGATTTCAATAACTGACAATGGTCCCCACGATACTAGGAAACCATCTACATTTTTCTTTATGGAAAGAGTCGGACAGATATTTTATCTTCAACAAAGCACAAAATCCCTATTTATTTCTTTGTTCAAAATGATCTCCACTCTGCTTTGGACATGTACACCCCCTAATGTAATCATTTTGTAAATGCTACAAATGGTTGGGCTCTCCCTTCTGTCAGCTCTTTCCTCCCTTTTCTGATGTTATGTGTGAAAGTCAGACGCCAGCAACACACTGTTCAAGAAGATTTATGCATTCATGATAGCGAAATACACTCTGTATCAGGATTCAGGTCTCACACTGGGTCTGTAATTTTTTCTTCAGCTATGCTGGCATCATTTTATGTCAGTTCTTAAGGAGTTGGATAGGAATCTGTGATGAGTTGGCTAAGTGCCCCTGGTGGTGATGAAAGAATCGGTGGCATCTTGTTTTGAACTAAGGCCTTCCTGAACATGGGATAATTGCTTATATTTAGCATATTTTTGAACTCCTGCCTATATATGTCTGTTATGGTTCACCTTGCTTTGAGGAACAATGATTTCTTTATGTTTTAGATTTGTAGCTGAGTCATGTCTTACTTTTAGTCACAGTTTGGATCTTGGAGGTTGGGAACACTTTTGGAGTTTGAAGGTTGTGGATTCTCCCACAAAATGGCTTTTGTTGTGGATGTAGTCAATTGTAAAATATTCATTTACTACCTGGCAATTTGAGGGTGCTTCTTGTCATCCCAGTGAATGAAATCCTCCCATCAGTATGAAGTTTACCACTCCAGCCTCCATTTTTTTCTGGGCAATGGAGCAACTTCTCTAAATGAGTTCTAGATTATAGTCATACATATTTTTGTCCCTCCCACCAATATGTGTGGCCACTTGTGGGAAAGGCATTGTCTATATACCCCTGAGGCTTTTGTTGGGAAATGAGAAGAGGCCACATATGCAAACCCTGTAGTTTTTATAGGAATAGCAATATACCAATGTAATAATAAAACAAATCAGCATTGTCCACAATGAGAGGGTTAGCTAACAAAAGGATTTGGGTGAAGTGGGAGTAGGATTAATATACAGGTAGTCCTTGGCTTATGATTGGTCACTTAGCATCATTTGAAGTTACAAAGTTACTCCCCAAAAGGTACTTATGACCTAGTTCTGAAGTTTTCACAGCTGCCCCCTCTCCCATGGTCACATTTCAGGCACTCAGCAATCAGCCTGCATTTATAGCTATTTTCAGTGTCCCACAGTCACGTGACCATGATTTACAATGTTTTTACCAAAAATTGCCATTTACTTTTAACAAAAGCAGCTCATAACAAACAATGGGTTCACTTAATGTCTGCAGATTCACTTAACATAAAAAAGGTTGTAAAACTGGGTTGGTCATGTGGGTAATCTGCCTTATGACCATCATGATTTATGACCATAATGGCTGGCTCCATTAAGGCCATGAGTCAAGTACTTGCACTTGCAGAGAAAAAAAAAGCAGTAAAATGCAACTGATGGAACAACACTGCAGCAAGGTGTTCAGTGGATGGGAGGCCATCTCTGGAAGCCAAAGTGGGACCTTCTGTGTCTCTAGAAAGAGACTTTGAGACATGCAAGATTGATATCTGCCCTTTGAGATAGTCCAGACCAGGAGACCAAAATCATGATTACTAATATTATATTTCTTCTGAGGCTACATCATGGAATTTTGCAAATTTGAGAGCGTTTTCCCATCCTTCCCTGCCTGTACATTCCAGAGAATCAGGGAGGGTCAATTCTGAGATGCTGTTTCAAATTATGTTTCTATTTGGGATCACATTTTGTATTCTAAGCCATTGTCTAGGCTGTGGTTCTTCCTCCAGTCTCTCAAGGTTATTCTCACAGACCATTAGAGCATTGTAGTAAACAATGATTTACCTTTTTCATGTTAGATGCTTTCTCACATGCCTTGCCTTGAGAGACTCAGTTACGTACTTGATCAGCAAATGAATTATTCTTACTGAGCAACAAACTGTTTCCTGTTAAAAACTACCTCATCAGCTCTTGACTTTTTGCTTTATCCTGTCTTGCATCCTGAGTTTCGTTCAGAGCCATTCTCAGCCTCTGACTTTGCACGATACCCATAGTATTTCTGAACCTGATTCTCTTCCTGATATCCAATATCTATATCTTTTAATTTGTTAGGGAATGAAATTTTGTGTACCAACTTGCGTATCTACCATCTCTTAGTCCAGCAACAATTATACATATTAATAATATTAGCTCACTTTCAAATTCAAATGTACAATGTTGTGGTTTTTGTTTTGTTTTCTTGAGGCTAATCTGCTGCTGTGTAGTCTTTTTAGCTGGAGAGATTTAAGCAAGAATGGGATACTGCAACTGGGCAGAAATGGTAGCCAACATGCAAAGAGAACTCTCCTTTGACATGTTTTTGGAAAAGGTAATGTATTTTCATTCTGTCATTGCACAATGAAATGGCATATTTTAATGCTGTTAAAAAACATTATGAGATATATTAAGAAGTTGTTCCAGCTATAACCAATAGCGCAGTTCAGAGTTGAATCAGAAATTTAAGGAAACCCAATGGCAGTTTGTCATTAAAATAATAAATACTTACCTCTGTGTTTGTGTAGTATAGCTGTTATCATAAGCTTCATAACTTGGTTCATCATATTCACCCCCATATCTGTCATCATATCCCTATAGGAAAAGAAAAGATCTAATTTAGAAAGCTGATCAAGTAATAGATTGACATCTGTAATAAAATATTAATATTTAAGGATCAAATCCATGCAAATTAACACAAATTATCTTCAAAAATAAAGATTTAAATGAATCCAGCTTTTGGTCTTTCCAGTCAAAGCATTCCCTGAGTCGTGTTTTCCTCAGGATTTCCAGTCCGAAAAGAGGCCATCTTCACTTCTATATTCTTCAGAATCATCAGGGCTACTATGTGCAGAATTTTGGGAAGCATCAAGGATGATGGGAAATGCATTATCAATTTTGAACTAGGAGAATTCAGAAATCTCTAATTTGGTTTCTGTGACCTGATCCAAAGCATCATAAATGGCCCAATCAGGGAGAAATTATTCCAGAGACAATTCGGTGCCATTGTCTTGAACAAGACTGATAAAAACGAAGTTCCATTTGCCCATACCATACCATTAAAATGCAAATTGCTGTAATTTTATTTTTCAATCGCATAGGATGAAATTATCAAGCACGTTACCTCTATGAAGAGACTAATCATGCCAAGCTGCTTGAGATACTGGATTTGAAAAATGCTGTTAAGATTGTTTTGAAATATAAAATATTGAAACGTAAAGTGATGAAGACAAATGTGTTAGCAACTTTTACTATGAAGAATTCTCATGCCAAATTTTAAACAGATAGTGTGTGATTTTTATTGTGAAATTGGTGCTATCTAACAGTATGAAACTGTACTGGCAGATAAACTCTGGGCGAAGAAAGACAATGTGACTCCGGCAGAGAAAAGTAAATTGCTTCACATGTAGGCTGACACTGGGCAAAATGAGGATATATGGCTAAAAGTAAAGTCTAATGAAGCGGGTGCAAAATCCTATACTGGCAAAGAACATTTGCAATATTTAAGGTCCAAAGTTATATAAATGAAATGAAGGTAGACTACTTGCAATTAGAGCTGACTTACTGTAGGGAATCAATGTGGAATGGAAAATAAACTTGTAAAAATGATTACTATATACTCAGCTGGTTACAAAAGTACTCTTCCATTGTTTTGATTAGGATATGAGCAATGGTGGTCTGAACAGAATCATAGTGGAAGGGTGGGTTGCTGTTTTTCTGCCTTATTAATGATCCTGACTCCTCGGCAAACAAAGCTCTTCCTGCTGTTGGAAAGTGGGGTATCCCTTTTCTTCCTCTCATCTCCATCCTGTTTCTCCTTTTTCTACCAGCATGGTCTACCATCTGATGTTGTTGGTGGCTCTTCAAAGGCTGCCCTTGACCTAGATGTGCAAATGATGGCCAGTACGTATAGCTTTTCCAGTAAGCGTAAATAGCAATTTATTATATATTGTAGAAAAGCATTAATGAAGACTACTGTTATTTTTTTTTCTGGAGTTCAGTATATAAATGCATTTCTAAATAGTGGCGGGTGAAATAATAGCTAAAGAAATGACTAGGTGATTTCAAGAATATATTGTCTTATATCACGAAGAAGCTTATTACTGGCATAAAAACATAGTTTTCCCTCTGTCTCTGTCTTTTTCTTCCTTATACAGTCTCTTTGGGGAGAAAGCCACAAATAACTATAAATACTGTAAGTGTTGTACAAATATGTACTTTTAACTTCTTTCATTCCAGTTCTAATTTCTCCTGCCCAACTAACAATTGAAAGAATACGCTTTAAGTGCTTGAATAAAATCACAAAGCCTATCAATAGTCAGCTGGGATCAAACAAATGAACTGCTTTAGCTGCCCATCTGCCAATTTTCCAAGATGACTATCAACTTTGTTGATCACTTCTTCTCATATTAGTTCAAAAAGATTTTTCTATTAAAACTCTGGGGAGTCAATATGGGGCCTTGGAGAAATCTTTTCCAAGCACTTTCCTTATTAGTACTGGGCAAAGCATCAGCTCAGAAGTTTAATCTGACATTCATTCAACTGTTTCTGAATCAAACTGACTTTCTGAATCAAATCAGATCAAACTGGATTATGTGGACTAACCCAATTGTAAAACCTACAATCTGAATGAAGTGTCACAAATCAAATTGGTATTGAGTCACACTTTCCTATCTTCCCCTTCTAAATATTGTTTCTTTCCTCTCTTTAAAATCAGTTTACATATCAGCCAGGATAAATAGCAAGTCTAGATTGGGAGATATTTCTTGTTTTTCCACCTTTATCAATCTCATGTTTGTCATGGTTACCGAAAGGATGGAGAGCAGAATGGAAGAGTCTCTTAAAGGTTCAGGAACTGTGTTATCTATACAGTATTTCTAAATATAGACTGAGAGCCAATTAAGGCATCAAGCTAGAAACCAGGAGACCTTGAGTGTAATATATATAAGGTAAAGTTTTCCCCTGCCAGTTGTGTCTGACTCTAAGGGGGCGGTGCTCATCTCCGTTTCATAGCTGAAGAGCCATCCAAAGACATTACCATGGTCATGTGGTAATGACCATGTGGTAATAGTCATCATGACTATAAGCGAAGGTGTACAGAATGCTGTTACCCATTGAGTTGGTACCTATTTGTCTACTTGTATTTTTACATGATTTTGAACTGCTAGGTTGGCAGGAAGTGGAGCAAGTAACAGGAGCTCACCCTGTTACAAGGCTCCTGGGTCTTGAAATCAGGCTGCCGATGTTCCAGCTGACAAGTTCAGCATCTTAACCACTTGGCCACCACGCTCTATGTAATTTATATACATACATACATACATGCATGTTACACACACACATGCACACATTTAAAAGTCCCTTGTCAACCCTATCGGTGATCTGTGTCTTCCTCAGTCTTAGACCGTCAATGCCTTTCCAGCACTTAGCCTCAGAGTCTGAGGATTTGCACATTATTATGCTGCTCCTAGACTGTACTCTTCTAGACAGAGAGCTCCAATTTTTTTTCTGGGATCTGCTGGAACTTAAGAATCACATCTTTGAATGTTCCACCACCACTGGCACCACTTTGGCTTTTCCTTTCTGCATCTTCTCTAGTTCCTGATTCAGGTCCTGGTACTTCTCCAGTTCTCAAACTCCTCTTTCTGATATTTCAGCCACTTGGCCCTGCTACCTGTCTTCTAGTCCTTGTCTACTAATCTCCCACGTAAAAGGTGATGCTCTAACCTCTATCTCGCCACTATCATAATGTGTGTCTTCATATATGTATGTATGTATGTGGATACACACACACACATGCATGTGAATACACACATACAAAGACACACATATATAACAGTATATATATACATGTGTGTACATTACAATATTAGAGACTACATGTTAGGAAAGTTCACCTGTCCAAGCAATGCAGGATTAAAAAAGAGGGATCTTTCAGATGAATTAACATTAGGGAAATTACATTTCAAAATACACACAAGATCTAAAAGTTTAACCTCTATGTAGTTTTTTTGCTTTTTAAAGACCTACTTTGTAAAGAGTATTCTATGACATTTAGGCAGACAAGAACATTCCATGATATTTTGCAAAAAGTGCTGGAAGAGAAGCACAATCAAAAGGTCAGGAAAATTTAAATCTTATTCAGAACAGCTTTGGCATGGAAAAAGAATCTCCTTTTATGGTTTTGTTTTTAATTTTGAGTACCTACTTCTGTAAGCCACTGTGATTACAAATCAGATTCATGGCTAGAGTCCAACTGCCATGAGAATGCAGTGAGTATTCATGCCTTAAGTACAACTATGAGAATGCACTTCTGTGAACAACTCCAAGGAATCATATTAGCACAACACTGGATTTTTTCCTGTAATGTTAATCATGGCCAGCATCATTCCCAGATTTGGCAACTGACAAAGCAGAAACACTTAAAATGATACTCCTTGGCCACTTTCCACTTTACCCAGATTATTTTAAAATGGATAATTCTCTAATGAAAATATCAAAAGCAATATGCATGCATGCACTGTATCCAAGCCCATTCTGTCAAATGGACTAAATGTTTCTTCTGAAACATACTGCTACTGTGGAGCAAGAAATTGTAAACAATCAGGAAGAACTAAAACTGTAAATATAATTTCAAAATCAAAAACAGAAGAATGATGGATCAACTCAATAATATTGCTTTGAAAAAAGACCAATAGTTTAAAACTGAAAAAAAAGATTGGAGAACTTGGAATATTAAGATTATCTTTAGAAAGTTTGCTGGTTTACTATTGTAACCTGTTTTGTTCTCAGAAATGAAAATTAAGGGATTTTTTTAAATAGTGGTATATCGTTTCAGAGTTTCCTCTTTAATGATATATTAGTTTTCTCATGTATATTTATTAGTTAGAAAATTCTGAAGACAGGCAAACATGAAACCAAAAAAGTAAATCTACCTGTTACTGCTTTTTAATAATCATAACTTCCTAATTAGGGCAGATGGTTTTAGCATGGAAGGCAGAAGCAGTTTATTTATTTCACAGATGTTCTTTCATTAAGTGCAATCTGTCTGCTTTCTCTTTTAATCTACAATTTAAAAAAAAAATCACATGAAATATCTTTAAATGCATACTTAAACACTTATTTTTTACATATTTTCTTTGACAAAAGTCCTTTTTATACTAATATATTTTTATGATAAATAATGAATTGTATGTATGCATTTTGAGATAACAATGACAGTTCAGAAACCGGGAAAGAGAAAATAATTGCATTTCAATCAGTACTGGTTCCATTTGTCCAGATCATGTTGGTTTATTCTGAAATAAGATCCACATGAAATAGTTTAGAATCCCTAGGTCGCAACAAAGTTTAAAAAACAGGCATCTGGACTGGATTTTTTCAAGTCGAAGACGTTTCACCTTTAATCCAAAGGTGAAACGTC
>JANHZU010001251.1:33818-53780 GCA_032468055.1 Acrochordus granulatus
GCTCCTCTGATGAGACCTGTCCAGTCTGGTTGAACCTCTGGCAGAGCTCTCATCTTCTTCAGAGCACACAAGCCCCCAACCACAGCAAGGTGCTGCCTCACTGGGGGGCTGACATCTGAACAGAGATGGAAAAGTTTTTCATTGAACTGTGATCAGGATTACTGAATTCCTCTGATAAACATGAGACCATGTACAAATGCATTTCATTACAACCTAATTTTCAAAGGGTCACTATTATTTTATATTTCCTTGTATTATGTACCATATTTTTCAATGGAACTTGCTTTCATAAAGACAACTTAATTCATCAACAAAAGTCTATATGAATAGGTACAGTCAGCACAGACATAGTTGCGATATATTTGATATTATTGGCTTTTGGATGATAACTGCTACCTTAAAAGAGAGGTAGATCAGAGGAGATATTCAGAAAGAACTTCTAGACCAGGTGATTCTATTACCTATGATCATTTTAGCAGAGTACAGCCGACTGGATCTTCTTTGGCAACTCAGAGAAGAAAATGATACAAGTCTGTAGAAATTCTACAGATTATCTTCTGTTGATTTCTGGTGGAGAGCAGAATGAAATTATTCTTCTGTCACAAATGCAAAATCCTTTGTGTTGTATGCTCAAAGGACTTCCTGCATTAAGGATTCATAATGTTCCCTCACAGTTATTGTACCATCTGGGTATATAGTCCTAGATCACAGATTTCTATGTGTTTCTGTTTAGCTATCTTTAGTTGCATTGGAGGGCTGCATGTATGAGCCCTAAGCTAATGTGGCATGACAGTGGTGCTTAATAGCACATTTTGCAATAGGAGAGAAAAATCTTAATTTGTGCAAAACAGTTTGAATATCATGGAAAAGTGTATATTTTCACATCAACCAATGCCTTAACGCTATAGAAGGATTTATGATACTTATTTGTTGTATTTTAATCTTTCCAGTTTTTCACTGGAAGCTTCAGATACAGGAGCCAATGTAATGTAGTCATTAGGTGTGGAATATGAATGAGGAGGTTCCAATTCATTCTATTTGGGTGACTTTGGGGAAGTTTTTTTCAGTCTAATCTAACTCACAAGATTTACTGTTGTGATAAAAAACAGGAAGAGGATGCCCTATGCATGGTCCTGACTGAAAGATCAAATAAAATAAAACTATATGAATAAAGATCAGTTTCTCTCACTTTTAAATATACAAAGGCATAAGTAGGTTATTTTCTGTGATTTACATAGAAAAATCTACAAACTTCTTGATAAGCATTTGGAAGTTGCACAGCTTTAGAAATATTTAGTGAACCCTAACTAAATATTCCCCTCGCAAACTGTGTTCACTTTTTCAAACCTGCATTTAGTTATGCATTTGAGAATTAATGTCAAAATTGCTTTTCAAAAATTCTCAGCTATTTCTTGCATGAAAAATCTGACTTATTTTCCATGTTTAAAGGTTAATTTAAACTAAACATAATCATACCTCTCCTAATTAGCCTCCTAAGTTCTAGTACATCTGTGATTAAAAAATACATTCAAACCAATCAACACATTATGGAATCATTAAAAATACTAATCTTGAGATAGTTTGAAAAATGTAAGGAATATCTTCACAATCTTTTTTAACTATTCAAACTTATTTTGCTTCCATAATCTGCAAACATAAGTGTATCAATTATTTATCTATAATAATGTTATTGAAGATTATATTATACAGATATAACTAATATAATCTATTTATGTAATGCAGAAAAAGAACAAAGGTAAAAAAGAAAAAAAAACCTTCCCTTTCATCGGCACATACAATTGACATTAACAACTTTTCACTCCCTCTTAAAATGAAACCAAGCAACTCTTCATCCTGTACCTATTTTCTATAAACCTATCTCTAAAATCTCATCCCACCATATTAATCAGCAAAAGTTAATTTAGGGTTATCAGAAATAACAGCATAACTTTTACAAATTATATCTGCTAAACTCAATTTGAATCCTTTCTTCTATATTTATGTCTCTTTTCTTTCAAAATCCTTGGTGTCTTTATCAAGCCACTTCATAAAGTAAAAAGAAGTTATCCATATCACTATTCATATTTTCAGTGTCTCTTTGAAGAAAATCTTTGGTAGTTTCAACAAATGCCTTTATAAATTTAATGTACAGAAATTGTCCACATCACTCTTTTGGTTTAATAATTGTCTTTTAAAGTTATTAAATCATTCAGTTTCATTTGTAAATCCTTTGTTTTCTCAAATTTGTATAGCTGCCCTTCTCACCAAAAGCAATTCTGGGTGGCATATAATAATTGAGTAAGAAACAAAACATATAAAAACATAAAAATCCACTTTGAAAAATAAATATTATAAAAGCAAATATACAAACCCTAGGCAGAGAGAAGATAAGAATGGCCACTTTAACAATGTCCACTTATTCATTTATATGCAGCCAAATTCCTAGGGACTCTTGGCAGTTTACAATTAACAATCCTTATACAGACATTTACATTAAATCACACCCCTCAGCTGCCTGTCAGTGTTCACATCTGGGGCTTCCTCTGTGGACCTCGTTCCACCTACGAGCTCAGACAGGTCCAGTACCAATTTCCTCACTGCTGGCTGGCTTTTCCTACCAAAGTGGTACAATTTATCTACTTGCATTTTTCCATGCTTTCAGACTGCTGGGTGGCAGGAGCTGGAGGAGAGTGATGGAAGCTCAGCCTGTCATGTGGTGCTGGGGCTTAAACCACCAGAGTGTTGGCCATTTCTGGTTGACACAGCCAACATCATTAAGTCACTGTGCCTCTCCACTTCAACAATAGAGTAATCCAAGCAAGTCTCCAGGCCTGATAACACAACCAAGTCTTGAAGGACCTCTGAAATGTCAAAAGGGATAATCTTATTTTGGAGGAAGAATGTTCGATATGGTGGGCACCATGGCAGAGAAGGTATGTTTCCAAATGTAGGTCCCTAGCTGATGGTACCCACAGCATGCCTTTTCTAGCAGATTGAATGAGGCAAGCTGATGTGACAGAGGAGAGGTGGTCCTTTCAATAGCCTGGTCTTATGCCATGAAGAGATTTAAAGTTTTAAAATAGCACCTTGAATTCAAATTGGAAGAAAACTAGCAGCCAATATAGCTTGTGGAGCAGAGATGTAACATGCATTGTTCTAGGAGTTCACATAACTGCCCAGACCACGGCATTCTGTACCACCTGAAGCTTCTGGATACTCTTCAATGGCAGTCCACATAAAGCACATTGCAGTAGTCTGGTCTGTAGGTGACCAGGGCACAAGTGACTATAAGCAGGGTCTCACAATCTAGGAATTGGCACAATGATGCACAAGTTTAAACTAAGCAAAGGCCCTCCTAGCTATGACTGCCACCTGCTCATCAAGCAGCAGTGCGAGTCTAAAAGGACCATCAGATTGAGCACTGGGTTTCTCTAGGGAAGTTCAACCAGTCCAGCACTAAAGATGATATAGTCCTGGAATCAGTGGGCCACCAAATCCAGAGCCATTGAGTCTTGTCAGAGTTTAGCTGAAGCCCACTGTTCTCTATCCAGACCCTCACAGACTCCAAATAACCAGGTAAAACATTCAACATTGTTTAATTTGCTCAGGGTAGAGATATATAATTGAGCATCATCAGCATACTGATGATACCTCACCCCATGGAGAGCTCATCCAACAGCCTGATGTCAATCTTAAAAATGAGAATACAAGGCACTGAACCCTGTGGCACTCCACATAGTAGGGGCCAAGGATAAGATTTCTCCTCTCCAATCATGAGAATTATTTCTATTTTTTTTAATAGGCTATCTTTTTTAAATGAATCTTTAAATATATTTCTGTTTTATTCAATGGAGCTTGTTCCTCTTCAGCAACACTTTCTAATTCTTTGGTAATAGTAAATAATTTTATAACTTCCTGAACTCATTATCATAGATTTCTCTTAAAGTAGTCATTTAGTGCCTATTTTGCTCACAAAATTGTCGTCCAGAGTACATGTGGGAATCGAGCATTCTGACATCAATTTGTCATGGCATTCACCAGAAGTCCTGATCAATAATGTTCATATTAATATTGTATCAATCTCTTATTTGCCAAATGTACACATAAAAAGAAGCCTATATCACCAGCATACATCAATGACCATATTTGGAGATGGAGAAGGGGATCTGATTGATGAAAGTAGTGTTGTGGTGGTTTGCTGAAAGCTGTATCCCTTTCTACATGCTTCATGATGTCCCATGAATGCAATATGATTTTAAAATACTGCTGGATGCTTTTGCTAAGATGAGAAATGGGAAACTCTCAGCTCTAACATCTCCATGTGCCTAGTTGCTTTTGTTGTTGTTGTTCAGTCGCGCAGTCGTGTCCAACTCTTCACGACCCCATGGATTGTATTACGCCAGGCGCCCCTGTCTTGCACTGCCTCCCGGAGTCTTCTCAAGCTCACACCCATCACACTGACTATGCTATCTATCCATCTCATCCTCTTCTGTCCCCTTCTCCCCTTCCCTTCAATCCTTCCCAGCATCACAATATTTTCTAATGACAATAATACAATCACAATATTTTCTAATGATAATAACAATATCTAATTGCTTTAGATATCTATTTACCTTTTTTTCGTGATGCCAATATATCAGAGCCACCCTAGGTGACATGAAAGGGCATTCTTACCACTATTAAATGACTCTTCCTCTAGACATCACCGCAAGGAAGAACAGAACCTGCTATAGTAATACTCTCACTTCTCTAGTTATCCCCTGTGCAGGTATAAAATATAGACTCACAGAAAATACTAAAAAAAAATGAAGTCATGATATCTGTTTTTGAGAATAAGAATAAAAATAATAAATTATAGAGAATATGTAAATAATGCTACAGTCATTAAGAAAACTGTTATTTTATATTTATCCTTAGAACTTCTGTAAATAAAATCAGTGATCTTCTTTACAATTTTTTTTCCTTTTGATTTCTGCACTTTTGTTTTTGCTCTTCTTTAATTTTTCTTCTTTTTCATTCTAAATATAATTCTTGTTAGTTTTTATTCTGTATTTAAATTTTAATAAAAAATTATTTAAAAAGGGAAAAAAGGAAAATACTAAGGCATGGGTAGGATTAAGCAATAAAAACCCTAAGGCATTGGTGGAAAATGGAAATTAATGTAATTTAGGAAAGGAAGACCCGTCAACTATCTTTAAGCATTGAGAAAGGTAATACACAATTTACACTCATTCCTGCTTCAAATCCCTTGTATTCTTTTTTTCTGCACCTCTTCCTGTGTAATCACACTTTGGTCTTCCTCTTTCCAGGTTCCCTCAAACCTTTAATTGATAAACACTGTAAATTTATATTCTATGCATTCCTGATCTAAGAATCTCCATGAGAATCCCATCACTAACCAAACTCTGTCACACCCTGCAGTTTCAAGAGCTTTGTGGGGAGAAGAAATGTCTGTCAAAGCTGTTTTAAGGAAAAAAAACCCCTCATAGTAATAATTTTAATTACAGGTTGTTGATATAATATCTAGTTCAGCTGTATAATATACACTTCCTACAAGAGGCATGTTACATGTGAACATTTGTATGGGTATTAAATATGAGTATATATTTCAAAGATGGAAGAAAAATGTCACCACAATATATGTTAATAAGACTTGGGTTCACAACAATTTTAATTGCTTTCATAGGCTTAACATTCACTGTAATACATACAATATATGTACTATGGTATCTTTTTTCTGGCTTCCCCAGAAATAATGTATAGTATGGATTTTATCACATGAAAATCAGGCTGTGTATGTGCTTTTCAAAGTAACTTATGTTCAAGACCTGTCTTTAGGTAGGAGAACTCTTGGAGAATTTTTGCTAGACAAGACCAGGCTAGATGATGTCACTCAACAGAAGGCACTTCCTTATTCATATGTTTGCTCATTCTCTGGTGTGTTATTTTTAAATAAGAAGATATTATTATGGTTTGTCACATAGTCAGCCAGATGTTTAGAGTGGATTTGGCATTTTTATCCACCGAAGAAGACTTGGGATAGGTAGATGTTGTTGTTTGTTGGTATTAAAGACATTGCTACAAGGTATTATTATTATTAATTGCGCTTTAACATTCCTGGTTTATTGCTTCTGTAAACTATATTTTGATACAAGTATCGGAAAACACTTGCACCTGCAGACATACAATAAGGTGTAAAAATGTACATACAAACATGTAGTTAGGTTATGAGGAATGAATTGTTGCCAAGGCCTCCCTCTCCAGTTAGGGCTACAACTGGGACTTAGCTGAAGCTGGGCAAAGGCTCCTGTGGCTAATAACTGGAAGAGAACATTGTGGGCAGTTGCATATGTGATATACCAGCAAGTTTCCTAACTTATCCTACATCCCAACTTTGCTTATCATGACTTCTACAGCAAAGTCACAGCCAAGTTGTCTCAAAGGCTCATTGCCATTCCCTACTGGGGATAGATGCAAGGTATGACTACCATAAGAATCATGGCTGCTGAAGGACCTAAAGCTCTGGATGACAAATCTCAGACAGGGTCATGTTCTCTATATTACCCAATCAGGGTTTGGTGATATGCATCAGATCTACTTGTTTGTCCATGTTGCTCACCCAGAATCCAAGTCCCCAGCAAGATCTAAGAACCACCAGGCTTGTCTGACAATCAATTTCAATTGCCAGGATGCCTGATAAGACTTTCCTCTACACCAATCCATGTCCTCTGTATTTTCCTAAGTCTCTGTCTTCCAGATCCATGATGTACCTTTTTTCTCTCATTCTTTTATCCTTTTCTTCTACATCTTTCACGTTTTTGAGAACAATCTCCAAGAATCCTCAGCACTGCTCATCCCTCACATTGCTTTTGCTGGCCTTTGGCTGTGCACCTGGTTTCAGTAAGCTATGATCAATTGGACTAAGATAGTCCAATTCATTAGACTGATTGACACATTGGGAAGAGGTATATGACACATCTAAAGAGGCACTTCCTTAAATCCACATGAAATAGGTGAAGAAATGAATATTGATGTTTGAAGAGGGTCCCACTTCTATACTTTGGAATATAAAACTATTTGGATGCTAAACTGAGTGAAATGCATATCCCTAAGAAGAAGTAACAGTTGAATTACTTGTTGGAAAAAAAATCTTAAAAGCAGAGATGTTATGTAGTTATGTTAGCAGAACATCAGCATTCTGAGCTGAAGCCTGTTGACTTTTTCAAAGGATCTTTTTGATATTAGTAATAAATTCTGCTCTAATTTCAATATCATGTATTCTAGACATTTTATGCCGGTAATGGATGGACACTAACTCTTAAGGGTAAGTTTTTTCCATAGGAGCTGTGTTGCAGGAATGACAATTTTATCTTCAACTAACAAAAGTTTTAGTGCCAGTTTTACTACTTGGCAGGAAGAAGGGGTGTATGTATATGTGTGTGTTGAATTATTTTTTTCCTTTTACAACAGCTTTAGTATCCTGAGTCTTTAGGAATTAATGCTAAGTATACCACAGTAGTCACTTCATCAAGTCAGCAGGTATCTTTTTCAAAGAGAATTTTCTCAAATGTTTTTCACTAACTTTTCTTTTGCCTCTTCAGACCTAAGGCAAAAAAAGTAGGAAAAAAAATGTGATGTCACACAAATAATACTAGACACAGGGAAGCTTCAACTGAAGATGTGAATTTATGGTCTGAAAATAAATGCGTGCACCTATGTTGCAGCAGGAGTTTTAGGAAAAAAAGTTTAACAGTAGGAAAGAGGCCATCTATAATGTATAAGGAAGCTCTCTTCTGAAACATGAATCATTTCATATTCTGTTCCACATTGATGGAAATCTTTTATCTTTCTGATCTGCATGATTGATCTCAGTTCAGATTGTCTGCTTTCTGTCAGTATGCAGAACACCCACTGATATCAATAGGAGTGCCTTAAAAAGAAATAGAAAGAATCAGACATGAAATTTAGAGTGACCGAATTTCAGGTTTCTTCTTCCTTCCCAAGCCAATAGCATTGTTTTTTAAACTGGAATACAGTATAGAGTGTATTGGGATATCAAAAGACAAAGAACACTTTATTAGGTAGTGATTTCAAAAAAAATCACTTGACAGAAGCCTGAGTAGGGATCATTCTGCTCCATTTTATTGTCTGTGTTAATAAGACAGTTTTTAGATTGCTATTTTTCTCTGTAAACCTACAAATAATTTATTCATTAATATTGCTTTAGTATTACACACACTCACACATTCTTACTCTTGAAATTATAACACTACCCCAGTAATTCAAGGGGTGTTGGAGAAGACAGGATGTTTGGCATGCTAATTGCATGTTTCCAAAAGTTATTGAAAACAGTGATTTCCTGGAGAGAATTCAGAGAATGAAATCATAGTCTTTGGATGATAGATATTGTATTGCTTTATTACATGCAATTATACATGTATAATAATAATAATGTAACTGCATTTATTACATGCCAGTATATGTTATTGATTTATTAAATTTTGTTTACGTTCTTACTTTTATGTACGTTAACATGCATTTCATTTATCTTACTGTATGTTTCTGCTGTTAACCACCAAGATTTGGAGTAGACTGAGGTGGTGTATGAAGGTAAACAATTCATGGATGAATGAATGGAATAAAGCTCTCCTCTGGGTCACAACTGGCCAGAGGATGAGGCTTCAATGAATTCTGCCCTCCACCTATTCCAGAGAAGGGATGTAGCAAATTTTTTTTCATACTGGGGTTAATGAAGGTGGATACGTATCTTGATACATTCAACCTGTGTCTGCAGAGATGTAATAATTAGAACTCTAAGTTTTTCTGAAACTTTTGTACTGTATTCTAAACTCTCTTCCTGATTGTTAACTTACCTTCATTGTCTCATGATAGCCACAATCACAAGGCTGCTAATCTCTAGTCTAAAATCTTATTTTTCAACTTTACTCTCCAATTCAGGATAATTGGAACTTGTTCTTTAAAATTAGCCATACTGGTCTGGCTAACTTTTTTATTAATTTTCCCTTCCATTGGCCAACAATGAAGTAATAAACTATTTTAAAAGATATGCTTCATTTCAACAAATACTTTACATTCCCTTAAGATTTCCCTGTCCCCCTTTTCAACATATCGTGTGAGGCAGCTTTTCTTAAACCAAAAATTCTACAAAAGTTAAAAACAAAAATCTAATGGAATATGTACAGGTTTATGTTTGATTCGGCTTGATAACATTATTAGAAGCAAAAACTATAACCTCAATTCTAAATTGATTAAAATTGCCAGTGTGACAGGGAAATTGGAAATATTACAACTATTGTGGGAAGGAAGGAGAAGAGATATAATGTAGGGAAAATATGCAGGGAATGGCTTCTGCAATTCTTTCCAACCCTCTTGAGTAGCCTTGACCATAGGATGCATCTGTTCTTTTGTGTAGCAAAATAATTCACACACTCTCTCTCTGTGTTTCTGCTCCCCATGGTACTTCTGAGTGGAGTTATCTGCATGTGTATATTAGGAATCAAAGGGTATGTATGCTCCATTCTGGAGCCACATGATCAAGCATTAGAGAAGGAAGTGTATATAATCCCAACTCCTACATAAAATGGAACACTTGACAGTATTTTGAGTCACTATCCAGTGGGGATATGTTAGGATTTTTTTTACTATAGTCCCAAGCAGGCCTGACCTATGTTTGAACTTGGAAGGAAGGAAGGAAGGAAGGAGGCTGGCCAAAGATCTGTCCTTTTTCTTCTTGCTAGGCCAAACACTGGGGCTCTTTATATCACTTAATGGATTGCTTTGGCATAGTCCATAGAAAAAAGAGCAACCTACCTGATATTGCTGTTTGTTTCCAAACAAAGCATGCTGAGTAACCATCAAGAGTGTTGTGCTACCTTATGCTACCTTGATGGAGTTAGGAAGTCAACATGCATTAATATCTAACAAATGTTCTGCAGTCTTTTCAAGTTGGCAATAGTAGCAGGGGTATAATAAATCATTGGAACAAATTGTCACCTTAGTAATGTGGCCAGTGCTGTGCTACTTCTCATTAAATCCAAGAGCAATTGAGGAAAAAACACTATTGCTGCTGAATCCAGCATTCTTAATGAGATATGTTACCATAATTATTTTGCTCCCTGAGTATGCACTCTGTCATTTGGCTTTCTAAAACAAAAAGAGAAAAAGGCACACAAAGAAGAACTTTAGCAAGTCCTGGCAAGTTAAAGGGCTTTGAACTGATGCCTTTTCAATGTAATTTCAGGTGACCTTTGAGGAATGTTTAGGCTTTGGACATGTCTATTGTTATTAGTAATAAAAGCCTAGAGTGTTTCAGTGAAACTTACATGCAATTGGTAAAACTTTTTTTTATGCCCTAAGATACATGCCCAAATGGAATATTTCAGGAATGTCAGCCTCAAAACGGTATGACTTGATAAAGTGTCTTTGACACACCAGAGCAAACATCCTCTTATACATCCATCAGTCATTTAAAGGTTGAAAATAAATGCTTTGCATTAACATCTCCCTATAATGGGCTTTCAGTGACTCCAAAAGAAAAGGCTGGCAGAGTTCTGTTTGCTAGATTTCAACCTGTCATTCATTAGGCAGTTTTACCAGGCTAATTAATCACAGAACTAAATATATGACCAAGTAGGCAGCAAACAAATTGGTGCCCTCATTGTAGTATTGTGGAGCAAATTTCCCCTAGAAATATTCTCCATTAATTATAATTACTGAAGAGAGACAAATACTCCCCAAACTTTATCCCAAAAGTAATATGTAAAAATGTGGAAATATGTATAAGAAATGAAAATGACTGAAAATGAACTGCATATATGCCTCAAAATTAATTTTTCAATCTAAAGGAGGGGAAAATAATATGTCCCTTTAAGAGATAAAGAGGAAATCCTCCAACCCTAAGAAAGTAATGTTTTATTATTTGTAAGCAAAGCAGATTTAGGTTTGTTTGAGAATGCCTGGAAATTTCACCCCACTAACCTTTACATGGAATTCCAAATTGGTGATGCATATTAAATACAGCCTCCACTTAATGAAGTTGGATCTTTATATTTTAGCACTCATTTGGAAAACCAATTAACTCTAGCTCTATTGAACAAACTCAAACAGGAAATAAATCAAGTGTTAAAACATCAGTGAAGAGCCAGACTTTCTGTAATTAGGGTACCAATGTGCCCAGGGCTGACTAGATGTGCTGGGTATTATAGATAGACAACTTCCATTTCCAAAGCAATTAGAATTTTTAATGTCCCCTTGCTACAGGAGTTAAAGTCTAGCACAAGCGCAATAGGATTTTGATCTTAGAAAATGTGGTGATTTGGCTTATTTTTGAAATCCATGCTTTTTGTTCAAAAGTCTTTTGATTTTCAATTATATTAGGTCTCTGTTTCAATGATTAAATCAAAATATCACAACATAATATTTAATTGAATCTTGTTTCATGTAATTGCTCATAGGATCACAGCTGGACATATATAAACTAAAGGATATCAAAACAGCATTTTCTGGTTCAAGATCATGTACTTTCTCTTGGGAAAAGGAATCACTGAAACATCAATTTGGATTCAGGTGATCTTTCCACAAATGAAGTTATGCCCATCAACATCTGAGTCAGCAAAGCAATAGCCATTTATCTACTTCCCTTATTTTCTCCTAATCATTTGAAAGTTTGCTCCTGGAATTGTGAAATTCTCTACAACACCAAGGAGATTTCTGGGTAGCTGCAAAAGGAAGGTAGTAGAAATCCATGCTGAATTCTGCTGGTAGAATAAAAGTCCAAATCAGAATAATTTATTCTATGAAAATTATATGGAGATTACTGTTTGTTAACTAATGCATGTTTCAGCTAGGGTAATTTTATATCATTTATTATATTAACTAACTAACACTGACTAAATACTAAAATATCCTAAATACTAAATATACTTTTAAAGATAAAGTTAAAGAAGCCAAACCATTTTCTTCGCTAAATATTTTTTTATTTTTTGTTGTATTAAAATCTTTTCTGGACTTTAATTCTAGAAAGCATGCACCGCTATGAGAAATAAAAGAGGACAAATAAGTCCAGAGAAATGGCAAATTTTCAAAATCACTAATGTTTTATAGCTGTCCTATTATTCCTGACATACTTACAATTAGTTGTTCAGCAGCCCAGTTCTAGTATATCCCTTAAGATCAATTCAGCCTACTCTTTTGAAGATAAAAGATTGCAGCCTAATCAGTAAATGATTTCTGCCTCAGATATATCTGAAACTTGTAGGAGCCACAGAAGGGTTGGACTGGACCTGACTAATGGTGTATTCTGATGTTGTAGTCTGTTAGCATTATCCTTGTAAGTAGAGCTGGCTTTAGGCTATGGCTGAGTAGGCACTGGTGAGAATATTAGCTTAAGAAGTGCCAACACCATCTCTCCTTCCAAATTATTCCAAAAAATGCATGTCTTCACATCACTGGGAGGTGATGCCATCCATCCATGTGGCTAGGGGCATCATATACTCTGTATATCATCATATATAACATGAGCTGCACTGCTTAAAAAGAATAGATTTTTCCTGCTATTTTTTCTTACTATTTCTCATTTAATTTGATGAAAGGGAACTTGCTTTAAAATTATTTTGAAGATGAAGGCAACCTCACATACATTATAGATCATGGGTGAAATGTCATGTCCTTAGTTATGTGTAGTTAAGAAATAGCCGAAGGGTGGGTACAAATAGCCCGTCTTCCTTATACAGTCCTCTCTCCAAAAGTCTTCAACCTCCCTGGCTTCTGACATTTCAGTTAATTCCAAGAGAAGACCTCAAAATAGCCTTCTCTCACTATGTCTTTTCAATAATAATGCTTCTCCATTGCTTTGGAGGAATCTTATTCTTAAAAAATCATTGGAGAATATCTTATTTTCTGGGGAAACTGGAAGACTGTTAATCAATTTCTTTGCCTTCAAATTTGATGGAGAAGGTCAGCTGCTATAATTTTGAGTACTAAGATTTGAAACTTTGTGAAATAAAGAATAAGCAAAACATTTGGTAACAGGCAGTCTGCAGTCCCAAGGCAGCATATGGCCTTCAGCAAAATTCCAAAGGTCCTCTGCAAAAGATCAGTTCAGTCTTATAAAGGTTAACTGTCCCTTCCTTACAACATATAGCTTGAGAGAGGGTGGAGGATGTCTGAAAAAGAAAAAATGCATGATAGAAATGAAACTTGTCAAAGCGATACTTAAAGGGGATATTAGTGAGGGAGTGAGTGTCCTTACTCACTTTTTGGCCTGTTTCCATTCAGTCCTTCTTTTCCCCTTCTTCCCCATGCAGGCCCAAAACAATTATCACTGAAAGTGGACCTTGGGAGAACAAATATTATCTATTCCCTATTCTACAGACTTATGGCTTTAGTTTCCTAGATTTTAAAAATGAGGCAATCTTTTAGGATACAGGATGTTCCTTACAACTCTCTACACTCTGCAATATAGTTTAAATGGGCTATAAGTTCGCAATGAAAATATCAACACTTGAAATTAGTACATTTAAAAAACAGACTGCAACTTTATCTTACAAATCAATTTCACTCAGTTACATAATTTGTGTATCCAAAACTTTCAGTTTTAACAGAAAAAGACAGTACTGTAAGAAAATCACCTGAAAATTTATAAGGAAGTTTATATAGAAACATTTTATCCTGAAAAAGTAGTGTTGCAGATTTCCTTCTTGGTTTAGCTCTGATCAACTTATATTTCAAGTCTATAAAATATAGTTATTATCTCTATTTCATAGATCTAAAAATATTAGAGTCATACAGTTGCAGGAATCCAAATTAAAGCATAACCTGAAACTGGCTGTCCGGTCTTTGCTTGAAAATCTTCACAGAAAAGCTCACTACTGCTTTTGTAATTTTTGCTATTGTTAAACTGCTGTTATCCTTAGGCAGATTTTTATAACATTCAAATGAAATATGCCTTCCTGCATCTTCAACCCGGTACTTTGAGATGATAGAGAATAGGAATTGGACTTCTTCTATGTGATGTCCCTTCAGATCCAGTATTTGATACCATATCCAACCCAATCTCCTTTTTACAGATTACAGATACTGTACTTTATTGGCCAAGCATGATTACACACACTAGGAATTTGACTCCCACAATTCCCACAATCTCAGTTCCCTCAGTCTCTGGAGTACCCTCAAATTCTCAAACAAACCTTCACATTCCCTTGAGCTTTTTTGTTTATGATTGTATGCTTCCATACACCAAGGATGCTTGGCAGGCTGGCTCTCATGAAGATGAGAGTTTGGATCAGTCCTGTCATAGGGGTATTGGGAGAACCTGACCGTGAACCACCAAATGCATTAACATTGAGAGACTGTTTGTCTCAGTCATTTGTGAAAGATTTAGTGGACAAACCTGGGGTACAATGGGATGATTTGCAACATAGATTAATGGTAATAACACCCCTAATGAAGCAAAAGCAAAAATGGATGGATATCTGAACCTGCACCAAACCTAAAACAAAGGCGTAAAACAAGGCATTCTGGTTTCCAATTAGAACATTAAATATGCCCAGTACATTTTTGTGGCATTTGTAACCATAAAGAAAGGAAAGATAAGTGACTTGGATTTTGTTAAGCCACTCCAAGAGAGGACCCGAGAAGATGGTAAAAGGAAATGTGACTGTTTCTTCAGAAAGGAACACTACTATAAATTGCAGAGAAAGATCTCGTGAGTTTAACTTTATTTAATGGAAACCATTTTGATGAAAAAACACACACCTGAAGTCTTCTAAGAAATGTAAATTTGTTTGGATAAATGTTATTTGAGAAATACTCTTTCAGGATGCAAGAGAACCACTATCTTTAAATGCGAGAATGAGGTAATCAAGCACCACAAAGATTCAGTTGCCTGGCTGAATCTTTCATATAACAAGTTAATGAAACAAATGAAAACTCTCAAGGACACATTTAAAATGTACTGTCTTACTACTGTTCCTCTTTATGCCCAACTTCTCAAACATGCAGAAGAGGAGCCACTGGAGAATTCTAAAAGAGCACAAGACTGTGGCATGCATACTATTAAACCAAAGCTAAAACATCAACCCACTTTTTTATTAAGAGATGTCCAAAGCGCAAGTTAAAGATATGAATTCAAAGTGTTTGGATGTTCTTTTGTACAACTATCAGGGAAAGGGATATAGTGATTGCTGTGCATATTCTCTGGATTCTTGTGCAATTTATGAGAGGACACAAGAGAAATTTGAGGTGAGACTTTTTACTCTTACTATATATTTAGCTGATTGTTAGCATCCTGGATAATGTCTCTATAATGAAGTTGTTAAAAATCGTAATCTATTTACGGCATCTAGCAGCTACATAATATCTGTATCAGATAGTAATTACCATTTCACCACATCTCTTTCATGGAATGAACAGAATCCTGATACTCATAAGAATTAAAAATCTGATAGATTCATCAGTTCCCAGCTTTACCTTTGGCCAACCAAATAAGAAATCATAGGTATTGGTGCTAACAGTTTTGCATGCCCAGCTGAACAGACTTTAAGAAGAGTCACAAGAAAATGTGCCACATTCCTACCAGTGAAAATAAGAAATTTTTAGATGAGCCAAACAACACAACTATAGTAGCAATAGGAAAGCTAACCAAAGAAGTGAACCAAGAAGTAGACAGCTGAAATATTTATGAACAGAATTAGTGTATTAAATGCAATTTAGATCTATGTTCTTCTGCTGAAACAGATTAAAATTGTGTACTTGATTTTGTATTATCCACAATGTACAATAAAAAATAATTGATCCATAGCATGCTTATTGCAATATTATCAAAAAAAAATATTTTTCTTCTCTGATCTTCATGTAAATCAAACTAAATTCAATTGCTATGAATACATATAAAGCTGTCATATATTGAGCCAAACCACTACTTCATGTTAGTTGGTATTATGTACTCTAATTGGCTTTAGCCCAACCAAATGTCAGCCCAAGAGGCTCAATGTTAATTAAGGAACATCTTCATGCAAAGCATATGCTCTAACATTGGACTGATTTTGGAATCTTGTCCTTTCAGGTACAGAATCCATCTACGTTCAATCCACACATAGAACTTTTGTTAATCAAAAAGCACAGCCATACTAATTGTGATTTCCAACTATTATATATGCTCCATTATTTTTTCTGCAATAAACATTTTGCAGAAAATCTGCATAATCACAAGCAAATATCCTACCTATATTCCACACGAATAGAATAAACCCAATAATTTAGAATTGGCATCTGCAAGCAATTTTATCAGACACACTCTCAAACATGCAGTGAAAAGTAAAATTGGTATTTGTACTAAACTGTAGATTCATTTTCTCAGGAGTTTAATTGTCTGCAATTGTTTGCAGTTAACATCTTCAAAACAGCATTTTCTAAAGAAGCCTATGATACAGCGCACATTACTATAAACATGTTCTTTGTCTCATACAATAGAATAATATTTCATAAACTAAATTAGAATGATATATTTCATGGTCAAAGATCTTTGGTTAAAAGCAGTCGCAAATAAAATTAAATGTGTATATGGAAATCCATTTCCTTGCACAATTTTATTATTTAGGCAGGAATTGAATTTAGAAGAATTCAACTTCTTTTCTTCTTCACAAGATTTACAAGGCTATTATTTTGTTGATATTATTTGATAATGTCAGGACCTATCAAGCTGCCATTTGTACATTAATTGCTTGATACCCATGTGAGTAACAGATTTTGAGAACAATTTTGTTAGTGCTATTTTCCGAACTAAGTAGATTTTCTGTATTCCCCATACACTTTGTCCCAGAATCTTTCTAAGGTTTATTGATTAAACTCTAGATTAGGCAACTGACAGAATCTCTAATGCTTAATGTTAGGCTAAATGTCGATTGCAAAAAAAAACAAAAACATTTTCAGAAAAATCAGAACATTAATATGTGGTCAAAGTATACACTCCTATCTTAAAATTATTTAATAACATAAATAATATGTTAAATAATAACATCTCATATTGCATATCAATCAGCAGTATTAATTATTTGCGTGACAAGAGCTCAAATGATACCCTAAATCAAATAAATACAACTAAGCTCAAACATATTCTTGTATCATTAATCATTTGAGGTGACTGAAACAGCTACTTAATGGTATCAAAAGCTCAAACAGAAGCATTTTATTTTGGAACAGATTTATCACATTTGTTGCATGTTGAAAATCCATCTCCATTTTGAAGCATCTTTTAAATAATCTGAGTTTACAGCACTTTCCTCCTTTCTTCAGGGAAAACGAAAGCAGGTGCTGAATGCCAAAACTGCTGATGAAGGATTTTGCCCCATTAATGATGCAAAAGCACAGAACTTCATGGACAATACGGTCATCCCATTAATGGATTTTCAGTAGTAAAAATGTTTTGGCCATATCATCTCAGACCTGCAGGTGGAAATTCAGAAGTCTAAAAACTAACCAGGGAGAATTCAGCCTTACAAAAAGAAAATATATCAGGGAGACAGATCTCAAGCTGCCTTCCCAAAATGATTTTCTACATGCAAAAACGGGCTTGTTTTGATATACCAGTACAGGTAGCTACTTACAACCCGGATCTGTAGTTCTAACAGCCAGGCCTCCCCACAGTCCCATTTTGGGCGCTCAGCAACCTGCCCATATTTGAAGTGTTGCATGGTCATGTGACTGTGATTTATTTATTTATTAAATTTATATGCTGTCGAAATCCAAAGACTCTCGGATTTCATGATTTACATTTTTTGCCAGAAACTCACACTTACTTCTGATTTCTAGTAAAGACAAACAAACTAGTTTTGCTTAATGACCACAGAATTTGCTTTACAACCATGACATTCACTTAATGAGGTCTAGAATCAGTCAAAGTCACATGACAACCCACTTAACAACCATCATGACTTTTGACCACAATTGTGGGCTCGATTATGGTTGTAAGTTGAGGAATACCTGCATTTAAACATGCTACCCTTCTAGGCAGAGCCTCCTGATCCAAATAAATATCTTAAAATGTTCCCTGAAAGACCTTTCATTTGGAATCCTTCTACGTAGAGATGACCTGCATGTAGATGGTTAAAGTCAGGGACAGGGAACGAGGGGACGTGCAAAGAAAAGTGCCCTACGTGGTAACTGTAAAACTCAGCACTTTCTTAGCTGTGTCTTCAGAAAGCAGATTTTTTCCCCCAGGTCTAAGAAACTTACCCTGCCATTTCTGGATGCACTTTGCAGCGGTTTGGTTGATAATAGTGAAGACCTGGAAAGGTCAATTCTGTCTAGTTTATAGGCATCACTTTATGGGAACTGCTACTCAGAGTTATCGCTGCTGGCAAAACGTTACATTTTAAAAATGTCACCAGATTTTAGTTACAACTGTTGCGATGATTGTTTAAGAGGATTCGGGTAAGATACGGCTCCTGCAGCATAGCCTTGTTCGTTTTGAATCTGAGATTAAACAAAGAGAATAGCCTGCAGTTTAATTGGCTGTTGTCAACGACGGCACTTGAGATAGGCCTTTCATCTCACATCAGCAGGGAAGCCGCGTAGTAACATGGTAACAGATGAGATGTAAGGTTTCATATAGTCTCCTTCCACCCCGTAATCCAGCTGTGCTGATAGCGTGCTAAGCATCTAATTGAGGTTCTTGTCGCATTATCTGAATGCTGTGCTTCTAGCCGAAATGGAGGTGCAGCATGGATTCATCTCGTGGAGTCTGAAGTGCTGCACCTTAGAAAGGCCAAGACTCAGAAAGACCTTTTCTGCCAGTTCTGCATTTTATTAAGTTTGGCACTTGGGTATCTCTGGGACCATTTGTTTGTTCCTTCCATATCAAAGTCTTTTCTCCAGATAAAGTATGGCCATGTCTCAGGAAAGGTTACCGTGAGAACCCACAACTTGAATTTTTGGCTAAAATTAATCGGGGGTGGAAGTTCTCTGGCTCCTTTAATACTTACTGATTTGTTGTCTCTTCTTGGAGGAAAGAAATTTGGACTCTTAATCCAGTCTAGAATAATGCCTGGTTTTGGGAGATTAAGCTGCCTTAGACATTAAGCAATGTGTTTTTGATCAGGAATTGCAGTGACAGAAGCAAATTTCCCAGGCCTCCACAACAGGCCTTTCTCCAAATCTATTTAATTTCTCTGACATTTTTTACATCCCACATAGGAAAGCATTCAGTGTAGACAGGTTTTGGGTTATAATTGATGGTTTTGAAGGGAGGTTTAGTAACATCCTATTTCAGAACTGCTCATATCCACACTTGGATAGGACAATGAAGATAGTTGTGCATGCTTGTGGTATTGACTTTCTCCTTGGGGTTTGAATATCTTCTGTTTTAACTAACTGCTTGAGTTGGTCTGTGCAGGAAAATGTGATCTTTTTATCAATGATTTGGTCTATAAAAATTTCTAGGAAGGTTATCAAATTTGCTCAGTTGCAATTATGGTAAAAAATCTAAATTATTCATCACTGTTGAATCTATGTTTGCATTATTGTTGTTCAGTTGCTCAGGTGGGTCTGACTCTTTGCAGCCCCATGGACCGCAGCATGCCAACCCTCCCTGTCCTGCACTGCCTCTCAGAGTCCACTCAAATCCACACCCATTGTGTCTACGATGTTCTCTAATGATCTCATCCTCTGCCATCCTCTTCTCTTTTTGCCTTCAAACTTTCCAGCGTCACAGTCTTTTCCAATGAATCCTCTCTTCGCATGAGGTGGCCACAATATTTTAGCTTCATCATCAGTATCTGTCCCTCCAATGAGCATATCAGGATTTATTTCCTGTAGGATTGACTGTTTGATCTCCTTGCTATCCAAGGGACCCTCAGTAGTCTTCTCCAGCACCACAGTTCGAAGGCATCAATTCTTCAGTGTTCAGCCTTCTTTATCATCCACCTCTCACAGCCATACATTACC
>JANHZU010001251.1:70866-84823 GCA_032468055.1 Acrochordus granulatus
TATTTAAAATCCTAAAAGATGATGCTGTGAAAGTGCTGCACTCCATATGCCAGCAAATTTGGAAAACTCAACAGTGGACATAGGATGGGAAAAGGTTAGTTTATGTTCTAAAGCAGGACAATGCCAAAGAATGTTCAAACTACCATACAATTGTGCTCATTTCACACACCAGCAAGGTTATGCTCAAAATATTACAAACTTCAGCAGTATGTAAACTGAGAACTCCTCCAAGTACAAGCTGGTTTTCGAAGAGGCAGAAGAACCAGAGATCAAATTACTAACATTCGCTGGATCATGGAAAAAGCAAGGGAGTTCCAGAAAAACATCTCTTTCATTGATTATGCTAAAAAAAGCTGTTGATTGTGTGAATCACAACAAACTGTGGCAAATGCTACTTGTATGCTAGTCAAGAAGCAACAGTTAGAACCAGACATCGAACAAAGGATTGGTTCAAAATTGGGAAAGTACATCAAGGCTGTATATTGTTACCCTGTTTATTTAACTTATATGCAGAGTATATCATGCGAAATGCCAGGCTGGATGAATCACCAGGTAGAATTAAGACTGCAAGAAGAAATATCAACAACCTCAGATATGCAGATGATGCCACTCTAATAGCAGAAAGTGAAGAAGAACTAAAGAGACTCTTGATGATGGTGAAAGAGGAGAGCGCAAAAGCTGTCTTGAAACTCAACATTAAAAAAACTAAGATCATGGCAACTGGTCCCCTCACTTTATGGCAAGTAGAAGGGAAGGAAATGGAAGTAGTGACAGATTTTACTTTCTTGGGCTCCAAGATCACTGCAGATGGTGACGACAGCCATGAAATCAAAAAATGCTTGCTCCTTGGGAGGAATGCTATGGCAAACCTAGATAGCATATTAAAAAGCAGGAACCAATAAAGGCCCATATAGTCAAGGCTATGGTTTTCCCAGTAGTAATGTATAGCTGTGAGAGTTGGAGCATAAGAATGGGCATTGAAGAACTGATTCTTTGATTTGTGCTGCTGGAGAAGACTCTTGAGGGTCCCTTGGATGGCAAGGAGATCAAACCAGTCAATTGTACAGGAAATCAATCCTGATTATGCACTGGAAGGACAGATATTGAAGCTGAAGCTCAAATACTTTGGTCACATAATGAGAAGAGAGGATTCATTAGAAAAGACTGTGATGCTGGGAAATACTGAAGGCAAAAAGAGAAGGGATAGCAGAGGATGAGATGGTTAGATAGCATAGTAAGTGTGATGGATGTGGTTTGGGTGAACACCGGGAGGAAGGTCTGGCATGCTGAGTCCCTGGAGACGCAAAAAGTCAGACACAACTGTGTGACTGAATAATCAAAATACTCTGCTTCAAGAACATTATCCAGCTTTTTAACTTTTTCAGTAATTGCTCAAAGTCTCATTGTATAGGTCATGTCAAATCTGAGTTGTTATGCTTTTAGAATAAGGTCAATTTCCGTTTCATTGTTATTGCAAGGTAAAGAGCTAAATTGCAAATTCTGGGCAAGTTGGAGTTGAAAAAGGAATTAGCACCTTTTAAAAATTTAGATTTTTATTAGGTATTCACAATTATATGAAATTATTTATTTGAGATGAGAGCTCATGATAATTTCCCCCCCACCTAAAGGTCTTTGCCTGCCAGTGAGTTCTGCAATCAAAACATGACAACTTCAAATGCATTTTATACAAGCTATCTGTGCAGTATTTATGCAACTGAGTTGTTTAATTAATAATAATAGAATTTTGTCTTTGTGAATTTATCTGCCACTAGACAAAACCTTCTGGGCAAAAAACCTGGGAGGTAAAGAAAGAACTAAGCCTGAAATTTGTTCTAGAAACATCAAGAATGTTAATGTTTAAAACAGAAATCACAAAGGACTGGAATATTAAAACTATGAAATATTTTTTTCATGTCTTTATTACATCCCTATAACAATGAGTCACTAATTTTGGGTTAAAATGAGATATGTGTGTTTATGTATAAATAACAGTGTTTGTATTTTTTTATTACATGGTGCCATTGGCAACAATATGCTATGTAAAAGGATTTCCTTGGAATGCATTTCACTCAGCTGCCATTACTCTCTCTCCAAATTTCCTCTCTGCTGACTTGATCCAATTATTCATTCCTAAAATATAATGATATTATGGCACTACATTATTGAATCATATTAGGTATTATGGCAGGTAGGTTCAAAAGAGAATATTTTGTACTCCTACCTCACCATTAATAAGAGAGTTCATTAATCATTTAGCAAGACATCACCCTATATAGGGCCCTTGTCAGCCAAAACTGAGTAGTGCTATTTGAAAAATCAGATTTTGCATTATTACCCTGCTGCTTTCTTCAAATTAGCACATGTATGATGAGTGGTTACCTCATGTTTGTGAATTTTAAAATTAAATATTTTTTTAATCCATCAAAATCACTTGGAATAGAACGATAGCACCTTTTAAACGTAACACTTCAAATCCTTTCCTCCTCAATTTGGCTTGAGAAACATGGGAGATAATAGCTTGACCAGAAGTTTATGTAAACAGTTATGCAGTCCGAAAATGGGAGCAGTTTTTTGTGTTCATCTCACCATAACAGAAACTCTTGTGTCTTGTTTGAAGTAGCTGATGCTAGGGTATCTGTTCTCATAGCATGTACTTAGGAGGATTACAGATGTTGTTACCAAAATTTTCATTTAGCAACATGTAAAAGTACGGTGTTCATAGTTTTCATAGTGAACTTTACCACAGCTACAAATAAAATTCCACAGTAATGAGAGGATGAGAAGAACTGAGTATTCTTTTCCTGTCTCAATTCCCTATAAAAAATATAGCACTGTGGAAATCTATGTATGAAGTTCCAAAAAACGCATGTCACCCATTAAAAGGAAAAGAGGAGACATTAACTGATATTGTCCTGGGGGTCTTTTTTTTTGCCATCTAAGTGCTAAATGGATTCTTTGAGACGTTTTAATGTACTGATGAGGAAGAATAGAAAAAAACAAGAAAGAACATTGAAAAATTACATGGATTTTCCATTTAACATTTGGTGCATCTCCTTTTCATTTGGCCAAAATATGAAATGGCTCATATGTTATGCCCTCTGCTTCTCCTTGCCAATCTCTTCTATGTCTACCAACCATAAATAAACTAAATCTTTATAGTGGAGAAAGTCCAGGAAATAGCAGGTAGGAAATAACTGGCTTAGAGCAGAAAAGGATACATTTGCATACCATTCTACTTCAGCATCACCGAGTGTTTAAGAACTTAGGAGAATGGATCAGAAAGTTTTTGAAGAAGAGGGAACTGAGATATAGTGATAGAATAATTTTAAAAAGAGCAATGTGATGTTAAACAGAGCAACTGAACAACTGATTTTAAGACTGAGCACATCTCTCCCTTCTTGGGCAATCCTATGTGTTCAGAGATGTTAGCAAATAGAGCCCTCTGAAACAGACTCTAAAGTTCTGTAAGAAAAATAAGTAGTGGTTAGCAGTAATTAACATGTTTTCACAACCAAGGGCCACAATCTCCTGGAAGTAATTTATAGGCTGTCACATTTCAAGCAGAACTGAAGAAAACATGAACAGTCCTGATCAAATATGAGATAATGCAAAGTTTATTCTATCAGTAACTGGGAGGGAGAATATTATAGATAGAAAGGGTTGTCACGTTAAGGCAGAAGATTGGGCTTTCTAACAAGTCTAATATAGCTGGTAGATCAGGTAAGTTTGAGCTGTTCAGCAGCAGGCTATACTCACAAAGGACCTTAAACACTGGCCAGAGACCTCAGACAGCAAGAGCAAGGCTATTCAAGGGCAACAATTGGCTTGCCCACTGATCATCTATATGTTTCTTCATGTAAACTCACATTTTCATGAAGAAGATGACTGGGTAGCTGGGGCTCTAGCTTAATATACAAGGCTGCAAATCTTAACTGGCATAAGTCTTGGCATTAGTGTTAGGTCCAGCTACTCACTGAACTCTTTCTTTTAGTGTCTCTCCCTACTTCTCTTCTTTCTCTGATATGACAGAAAGCCCAAAATAATAGGGACACTAATTCTTTGACTCTAATGCCACTTCCACTATCACCATTCCTCATTGTGAACAACAGGTTGTAGGGGATGGATAGATAGTTCTTGCCAGAAATCTAAACTGATCTTTTTGAATGAGCTTTTGAAATTAGGCCCTGGACGATATGTGTCCCTAAGGATGCAGACTAAGCATTCAAGTCAATATCTTTAACAACTGAAATAAAGTTTGTTTTTAAAACTACACTGTCGGAAGGCATAAACTCTTCTGTATCTTCCCCTTAAGATAGTTTAATTTTTAAAAATGTTCTATGGAGATAGTGAGAAACAGAGAAAAGAACCCTGGTTTTGAGAAAACAGAAATACTGGATTGTAATCTGTGAAAGAACCATTAGAATGTAACTGTAAGGTATCAGAGAAAAGTCACTTAAGAGCTTCTGCTACAGAACAACATTTTTGGATTTATTAAAAAATATGTTTGCAAAACAAGACAGGCCATACGAATTCCTAGTGGACAAATGAAGGTCAACTAACACCCCTGACAGTTACTTTTTACTTAGATTACCATTTATATGAGTATTTATTAAACTGTATTATATTAGCATTGAATATAGTAACTTTGCATTTTAGGCTGTGTCAGTTTTTCTTTTAAACTTTGACAGAGAAGAGCAAAATCTTTTACAGCTGAAACATAGCATCTATATTTTTTAGTTGAAAGAGGTATTTTCTTTTATACAGAAATTATCGTTTTTGATTCAAATCATGAACTTGACCTAAGAAAGAGGTCAAGAAAACATTCATAAAAATAATGTGTACTTTATGGTGCCTTACATGCTAGAAAGTTTCAGATGAGAAACTAGGTTTATAGTAGAAATGTGCTAGAACTAATTTTGTTCCTAAGATTGTTGAATTGTCCAAATGAACAAAGGAAGGATCACTCAGTTACATCTAACTAGCGCTGAAGTCTTATATCCCCAACTCTGAGTCCATCTTATTAAACTCAGTGGCTGGGTTTACATAACGTATGAATTTGCTTAATGCAATATGTGAACCTAGTTGTGATTTGTAAACTATGGTTTACAGCAGGCATATCCAACCTTGGCAACTTTAAGATGTGTAAACTTCAACTCTAAGAATTCTTCAGCCAGCATAGCAGAGCTTCTGGGAGTTGAAGTCCACATATCTTAAAGGTTGGACACTCCTGGTTTATAGCTTAGTAGCAAAAGTAGAAAATCCAAATGTTTATTTGTGAGTGTGATTACATTTTGAAAGATAAGCATGGTTTGCTTATCAACTGGCATTTAACTTAAGCAACAGTTCAGGCAGGACTGTAGCTGAGGGCTCTACCACCCAGATGTCCTCAAATTACCATCCTGAGGAGAGGGCAATGGCCATCAGGTGCAATCTAGGCACCATGGAGATCTTGGGACTGGTCATAGCTGATTAAAACTGCTAAACATCATTTCAAAAACTTTAAAATCAGAGAATAGGTGTCCAAGTATCTATGGCTGCCTATATGGTTATAGACCATATAGACCAACTACATAGTTATAGTTGCTCTGCTTATTTACAATGAGTCTTTTAAGAAAACATCTTCCTTTCTGTTACTCTCCAATTAAACTTATTTCAAGTAAATGCATTTGCATCAGGGCAGCATGAAGAATTCTGTTTGGTGCCTGCATCATACTTCTCCAATTTAATTGAATGAAAAAGATGGTATAATGCTCACTTTACTGCTTTTTTTCCTTCCTATTATCAGTTTGCTCTGACTTTCTGGTGAACTAAAGCACTTGATTTCCTGTAAAAACCATTACATCCAAAATTTTAAAGGCATCTGGTTGAACTAATGCAGTTAAAAGAAAAATCTAACTAATGTGAATTCAGAGAATCCCAATCTTAGGGCATATCCACAATTATTCTTTAGGCTGCTCTTGTCCTGCAATAATGATGGCTAATTCTAAACTGGCTTAAGAAAATCTTGTCCAGTCTGAAACTCTGGTAACAATTTACAGTGTATCAATCTACCAATAGAAGATAATATTTATAGCTCAGCATTGTACTGTGGAGTGCTTCATGCTCTCTGAGCTTGGTGGCTTTCTTGTGGACATTTAATTACCAAAACTAGGTAACATCATCAGTGGTGAAAGGGAGTGAGGTTTGCTCTCACTGGTGGCTTGCCCTATTAGTGTTCTTAGTAGATCCTTGATTAGGCTGTTGTTTACTGTTAGCTTGTTTGTCTGAAATGCTATTTCCTTGATTGGCTGCTACTGCTATTGATCGCTATTTCCTTCAGCAGATCAGACAAACAAGCCAACAGTAAAAAAAAGCCTAATCAAGGAACCACTAAGAACACTCCCACCAGGATTGACAGGGCAAGCCACCAATATATAAAGAGAGCAAAACTTGCTCCCTTCTAGCACTGATGATTTTCCCTAGATTTTCCCAATCAAGCTCAGAGAGCACCAAGGACTCCACAGTGTATCAATCTGTAGTATCAATCTGCAGTACAGAATACCATATGTCCCAATTGGATAGTTCTCCTGCCATTTGCCATCTCTTACTTTTCTTCTAGGAAAAAAGATAATCTTCCTCTTTCATCCTTCTCTATTCTTCCTAAGGGTGAGTCTTCCTGGACATATATACTTTTAATGAATGTATTACATTTACAATATGGCTGTTGTGGCTGAATGGTGAAACTCTGGGCTTGTCGGCTAGAAGGTTGGCAGCTCAGCAGTTTGAGACCCAAGCACTACCATAGAACAAGGTGAGCTCCTGTTACTTGCCCCAGCTCCTGCCAACCTAGTAATCTGTAAACATGTAAAAATGAAAGCAGATAAATAGGTGCTGCCTTTGGTGGGTAAGGTTAACAGCGTTCTGTGTGCCTTGGTGTATAATCACGCCAGCCACATGACCATGGAAGTGTCTTTGGACAATGCTGGCTCTCTTGGCTGTGAATCAGAGATGAGCACTGCCCCCTAGAGTTGGCCACAACTGGCAGGGGAAGACTTTACCCTTTTTTATTACAATTACATGTGCCCATCCCATTAGATCTGGTGGAGACGGCATGTTTTAGGTCCTTTCTGTTATGGAGTTAGGTTCTGCTGTAGCACCTGCCTCATAAAATATTCTCCTTTATAAAGTGAGGATAGCTCCATTTCTGATAATGTTTTGTCAGTCCCTCAAGATCTGGTTATGCCATCAGGCCTGGAGGGTCCTAGAACTGGGGATATTGTTAAATATCCTTTTATCAATTTACTCTATTACCTTGTACAGGGTATGGGAGACCATGCTAAACTCTGATCAATTGAAGAAGTGTTTCTGCCTCTGCCAAGTGATCAGTGAACTGCTGGTGTTAGCCTGCAACAAATTGAAGCTTGCTGTTCAAAATAAGACCGGGCATTTGTGGCAACATAACAGATTTAAATCAATTTTATTATGGACTTTAGCCAGCCAAGGGAATATAACATGGAAAGATATATGTCAGATGTAGATTAGGAAAACACATTCTAAAGTGCCTGAACAATGAGTGGATGATGAATAAAGGGAGATGTTGCCAGTTTCTGCCTTCTGAAAATGGTTGTCAGCCCTCTCTAGGTTTGGAAATTTAATTCTATAAAGTTTCCTAATACTTTTCATATGCCTTCAAGGAACTCTAGCTGTTTTTTAAAAATCAAAGAATCAAATGTAAAAAAAAATGCATGTAACTTCCAAACAAGCCATATCACAAAACAGCAAATAATTATGTTCATTATCCCTTGGCCACACTCTGGGGTATCTCTGTTGTTATTATTAAGGAGCTCCTGACAGCTTATAAAAGATTTGGATATCATCTTGCTTGATATGCATGCTTGTTGTGTTAGGATTTAAATTTGTTTGCTTGAGTTAATAATAAAGCTTAAAATCTTTTTATTTACTGGTGTGCTCGTTGTAACTGGATCAAATCACTTGCCTGGCTACCTGTTCACTTTCCTGGTACTTGGCAAAACACAGCAGAACACAAATCTTCTCACTCCTGCTATTGTTTGATGCATTTTTATTCATATTAGCCTTCAAATACCTTCTAATAAAATCTTTATAAGATATAATCAAGTCATTGTTTACTGTAATTAACTTGAAAAGATAATCTGAATCTTCAAGAAACTGTACATATTAATAAGATGTAATTTGGATGTAAAAATGTTTTAAATGTAAAAATAATCCATTATTTAAAATCAAGATGCTATTTAGACTAATGTTGCACTGTCTGAGTTGTTCCAGTCATCAGTGCATGCCATATGTTTTCTGTCACTTTATTTTTTTTATTTACTTGCAATAAGTAATAAATACAATGCTGGAAAACTATGAATAAAAACATATTTTTTAAAATAGACACAGTTGTATTATTTGGACGTGTTCTTTGACTGGAGTGTAACTACTGCATGCTTTTGCTTTCAGTGTAGCATATTTAAACATGCTTATTTTGCCATATCTGATTATCATTATCTTTTCCCCTGATAATTGATGCAAAATATTCATTTTGACAAGTATGTGTTCTTGAGAGGTACATTACATTTTTAACTATTACGAACTACTTATATTTTTTTCGACTCTATACTACTTGGGTAGAATAAGAAACCCACAATGAGGCACCACCATGATGCAGTTGTGGGTCTTCTGTGCTCCAAGGAAAATGAGAGCTATTCCAGAGGTTCAACCACACTGGACAGATCTCATCAGAGGAGCCAGACCAAGAGTAGCTCAACTTCCATAAAAATATGTTGAGATTTAATTGACAAAAAAACCCACACTGGCTTGGTGTCACCTGGGGCAACAAGGACTGCGCTAGATGTGGAGTTCTTGGACATCTAGTGGAAAATAGGTTACAGGACTCCACTTGGAGAAGGAAATGGCAACCCACTCCAGTATCCTTGCCAAGAGAACCCCATGGACAGTAACAAAAGGCTAAAAGATATGATGCTGGAAGATGTGCCTCTCATGTTGAAAGGTGTCCAATATGCTACCAGGGAACAGTGGAGGGCAATTACAAATATCTCTAGAAAAAGTGAAGTGGTTGAGCCAAAGCTGAAAGGATGTTCAGCTGTGGATGTGTCTGGAGGTGAAAGGAAAGTCCAGTGTGGTAAAGAACAATATTGCATTGCAACTTGGCATGTAAGATCTATGAATCAAGATAAGATGGATTTGGTCAAACATGAGATGGCAAAATTAAACATTGACCTTGGGAATCAGCAAACTAAAATGGACAGGAATGGGAGAATTTAATTCAGATGACCACTATATCCACTACTATGGACAAGAATCCCTTAGAAGAAATGGAGTAGCTATCATAGTCAATAAAAGAGTGAGAAAAGCAGTACTGGGTTATAATCTCAAAAATGACAGAATGAACTTTGAATCTAAAGGCAAACCACTCACTATCACAGTAATCCAAGTCTACGTCCCAAACAGTGATTCCAAAGAGATTGAAGTTGGCCAGTTCTATGAAAGTGTCTAAGACACTTTCTAGAACTCACATAAAAAGATGTTCTTTTCATCATAGGGGACTAGAATGCTGAAGTAGGTAGTCAAAAGATAACTAGAATAACAGGCAAGTTTGACCATGGAATACAAAATGAAGCAGGGCAAAGGTTAACAGAATTTTGCCAAGAGAATATACTTGTCTTAATAAATACACTTTTCCAACAGCCCAAAAGGTGACTCTACACATGGACATTACCAGTCGGTCAACACCAAAATCAGATTGATTATATTCTTTGCAGCCAAAGATGGAGAAGCTCTATACAGCCAGTCAAAACAAGAACTGGAGCTGACTGTAGGTCAGATCATGACATTCTTATTACAGAATTTATGCTGAAATTGAAGAAGGCAGGGAAAAACACTATGCTATTCACATAAGATCTCAATTATATCCCTTATGAATATGCAGTGGAGATGATGAATAAATTTAAGGGATTACATATGGTAGACAGAGTGCCTGAAGAATTATGGCCAGAGTTGCATAACGTTATACAAGAAATAGCCACTAAAACCAACCCAGAGAAAAATAAAAACAAGAAAGCAAAGTGGCTGTCTGATGAAATTTTATAAATACCTGAGGAAAGAAGGAAAGTGAAAGGCAAGGGAGAAAGGGAAAGATAAACCCAACTGAATGCAGATTTCCAGAGAATAGCAAGGAGTGATAAGAAGACTTTCTTACATGAACAATGCAAAGAAATAGAGGAAAACAATGGACTGGGAAAGACGAGAGATCTCTTCAAGAAAATTAGAGATATCAAGGGAACATTTTGTGTAAAGATGGGCATAACAAAGGACAAAAATGGTAGGAACCTAACAGAAGTAGAAAGAAATTAAGAAGACATGGCAAGAATACACAGACCTATACAACAAAGATCTAAATGTCCCTGATAACCATGATGCTTCAGTCACTAACCTAGAGCCAGACATCCTGTAGCATGAAGTCAAGTTGGCTTTAGGAAACATTGCTAACAACAAAGTTTGTGGAGGTGATATATTTATTTATTAAATTTATATGCCACCAAAATCCGAAGACTGAATTATTTCAAAATCTTAAACGATGATGCTCTTGTAGTGCTGCACTCAATATGCTATCAAATTTGGAAAACTGAACAGTGGCCAAAGGATTGGAAAAGGTCAGTTTACATTCCAATATCAAAAAAGAGCAATGCCAAATAATGTTCAAACCACTAAACAACTGCGCTCATTTCATATGCTAGCAAGGTTATGCTCAAAATACTACAAGCTAGGCTTCAGCAATATGTGAACTGAAAACTACCAGATATACAAGCTGGGTTTCAAAGAGACAGAGGAACAAGAGAACAAATTGCCAACTTTCACTGGAAAAAGCGAGGGAATTCCAGAAAAACATTACTTCTGCTTCATTGACTACGCTAAAACCTTTGATTGTATGGATCACAATAAACTGGTAAATCCTAAAAGAGATGGGAGTAACAGACCACCTTATCCGTCTCCTGAGAAACTTTTATGCTTAGTCAAGAAGCAACAGTTAGAACCAGACATGGAACAACAGATTGGTTCAAAATTGGGAAAGGAGTATTACAAGGCTATATTATATAGTAATGTATGACTGTGAGAGTTGGACCATATGGCTGAGCACTGAAGAATTGATGCCTTTGAATTGTGGTTCTGGAGAAGATTGCTGAGGGTCTTCTGAAGCTGAAGCTCAAATACTTTGGCCACATAATGAAAAGAGAGGCCTCATTAGAAAAGATTGCTGCAAAAGATTGAAGGCAAAAGGAGAAGGGATGGCAGAGGTTAGATAGCATAGTCAGTGTGATGGGCATGGGTTTGAGTGGACTCTGGAAGGCAGTGCAGGACAGGGAGGCCTGGCATGCTGCAGTCCATGATGTCACAAAGAGTTGGACACAACTGAGCAACTGAACAACAACAACAATGAAACATCTAAAAGAAAACAACCAACCTCAAACAGCACCAAGTACCTCACAAATTTAAGCTCTATAATGAGCTTTCTTTTCACTGGCTTCAGTTTCATCAGAACTACTTAAATGCAGTTTTTATCTCAAAAAAGATTGCAGCTATGTAATCAGATCCATTTTTTGCATGTAAGGTAAGTGGGACAAGATATCATATGCTCAATAGCGTACTGGCAAATATTTGATAACCAGCTACCAGGTCCATTGTCAGGCCATACCACTAGCCATCAAACAGCTAGTTAATTTGTCAGCCATCGTAGCTCAATACTGCTTTCAAACAACTCACAAAATACAGGAGGCAGGAAATTTAACAACTGTCTTTCATAAGCAAGTATGAGTCAGCTCCAGCATACACATACATGACATCTTCACTCACTAACATTTCCGTGGTTAACACAATGAACAAGATTTTTTCATATAAACTGTTATTCATCTCCTAGTTGTTATCTTTCTCATAGCAATGTGAAAACTGAACATGATCATTATTTAATTTGATAACATTGAAATACTTTAGAAATCTAATATTATACTGACACATCATCTTTATGAATCTGTAAATTAAAATATAATTGTTATTTAATATTTCTTTAATTTTCACAGATGACTAAATTTTGTGATGCTACTAAAATGTATTAAAATGCAACATGAAATTATTGATTTCAAAATAAAATATAATCAGAAACTAACTTAGGTGAAACACATTATGGCAGGCACTTAATATTCAATATGTTAGCAATTATATCAGCTGCATTATTTACATTATCATGTTTTTATTTATTTATTTTTGTTTGTATATTACTATAAAGTAATTGCCAACATTAGAGAGACAGACAGGTTTGTGTGTGTATGTTATAAAAATTTTGTCTATGACATGACTTAAGGAAAAGTGGCCACACTCAGTATTAAAAGCTGCACGCCAGAATTTACCCATTTCTCCTTGCAGAAGGAAGAAAGCTATGGTTCCTACAACAGTAACACCTGAATACTATTTATAAGGTACAGCAGATAGTCTATTTTTCCGACTCAAAACATTTTATTCTTAAGATTCAGGGAATGTTAAGTTCCTTGCCAGACATTAAAGATACTTTGATTTACCTCAAGAGCTTTCTGTACTTTTTCCAGTGATGCATTGTTGCTCTGCAGTATTTCAAAAATTCCACTAGCTGTAGTAGCCTTAGAAACATTTGGATTCTCTGCTGCAAATTTCATGATTTCTTTCCATTTGTTATCAACTACAGAGAAGAGATTGGCTTCTTCTGGAAGCTGTCTGTTATTAAATCATATGAATATGTATATGATACACACATACACACATATAATCTGTGTGTACATATATATAATATTATATATTAGAAAAAATGTGTTAATATAACATGTTAAGCCATATGAGACAAAAAAGCAAAATGTTTATGCTGGTTTTCTAAGCTAAAAGTGACTTATAAAGAAAAAAGCAGTAACAATAACAATATCCTATCTGTAATAACAAGAATACAAAATTATTTTCTTAAACAATTGAATAATATCTAGCATGGCTAATTACCCAACAGCAGGCTTTTCAAACTTAGAACCTGTTATTTAGAAAAATAAATTTCCTGGAATTCCTAATCTAGAAGTAAAACTGAGTGACAGACAAGTGGCTATGCTTTGTACGTAACACTTTTCCATATACAGTGGAACCTCAGATTGCGAAAACCTTGGTGTATGAGGCTTTCACAAGACGAGCAAAAATTTTTAATAAAATTTATTTCAGTTGATGAGCGGCAACTTGCAAGATGAGCACCGTGCCATGAGCTTGTGTGGGAAATCTCACAATGGAGCTGACGTTTCTTCTCTCTCGCTGCATAAACAGCATAAATTAAATGAAAGGCATTGAAGAGAAGGAACTCCCAAGACTGAGGCTCCAGATTCTCCTTCCAGGCAGTCCCCTCTCCCTCCTCTCCTCCCTCTCGTCTCCCTCATGCCAGCTGGGACTGTTCTCAAAGCACGCGTGCACATGCACACACACAAAAACACACAAACCCTCATTGCCTAGCACCATCCAGCCCATCCCCTGCTGCCCATCTCTTCTCCCCTCATAGCACACAGGCAGGTTAAGACAAGAAACATTTCCAAACCACCCAGGAAAGACCCCTGGAAAGGCGTTACTGAGGGGAAAGGGAAAAGGCCGTTTTGTCTCGAGCGGCGGCAGCAGTGGATCCTTCGATCCATCAGGGGGTGCCGGACTGCAACTGGCCTAGCAGCAACCGAGGCCAGAATCTGCCTCTGAGCAGATCCATAAGTGCTAGTTAGTTTGTTCTATTTCTGCTTTATATTGTGTGTTAATCATTGATACTTGTTTCAGATGTTTGTTGTTGAGTCGCACAGTTGTGTCTTCGTGACCCCATGGACTGCATTACGCCAGGCCCCCCTGTCTTGCACTGCCTCCTGGAGTCTTCCCAAGCCCACGCCCATCACACTGACTA
>JANHZU010001251.1:84923-97431 GCA_032468055.1 Acrochordus granulatus
CACTCTTTGTCTGGCTCCTCTGATGAGACCTGTCCAGTCTGGTTGAACCTCTGGCAGAGCTCTCATCATCTTTAGAGCACACAATCCCCCAACCACAGCAAGGTGGTGCCTCACTGGGGGGTCCGTGACCACAGGATTGGAAAAAGTCAATTGACGTACCAATCCCAAAGAAGGGCATTGCCAAAGAATGTTCAAACTACCATGCAGTTGTTCTCATTTCACATGCTTGCAAGGTTATGCTCAAAATACAAGCTAGGCTTCAGTACTATGTGAATTGAGAAGTATCAGAATTACAAGCTGGTTTTCAAAGTGGTAGTGGACCTAGATATCAAATTGTAAACATTAAGTAGATCATGGAGAAAGCAAGGAAGTTCCAGAAAAACATCTATTTCTGCTTCATTGACTACACATATCCTTTGACTGTGTGGATCACAACAAACTGTGGCAAATTCTTAAAGAGATGGTAGTAAGGAATTGTCTTACCTGTCTCCTGAGAAACAGTTGGAACCGGACATGGAACAAAGGATTGGTTCCAAATTGGGAAAGGAGTACAGCAAGCCTGTATATTGTCACCCTACTTATTTAATTTATATGCAGAATACGTAATGCAAAATGCCAGGCTGGATGAATCACCAGCTGGAATTAAGATTGGCAGGGGAAATATCCACAACCTCAGATATGCAGATGATACCACTCTAATAGCAGAAAATGAAGAGGAACTAAAGAGCCTCTTGATGATGGTGAAACAGGAGGGTGCAAATGCTGGTTTGAAACACAATATGAAAAAAATTAAGTTCATGGCATCTGGTCTCATCACCTCCTGGCAAATAGAAAGGGAAGCAATGGAAGCAGTGACAGATTTTACCTTCTTGAGCTTCAAGCTCACTGCAGTCAGTACCCATGAAATTAAAAGAAGTACCGTACCCATGAAATTAAAAGAAGCTTGCTCCTTGGGAGGAAAGCTCTGGCAAACCAAGACAGCATATTAAAAAGCAGCGACATCATCTGGCAGACAAAGGTCTATACAGTCAAACCCATGGTTTTTCCAGTAGTAATGTATGGCTGTGAGAATGACCATAAGAAGACCATAAGAATGCCTGAGCACCGAAGAATTGATGCCTTTGAATTGTGGTGCTGGAAAAGACTTTTGAGAGTACCTTGGATTGCAAGGAGATTGAACCAGTCAATCCTAAAGGAAAACAACCCTGATTGCTTATTGGAAGGACAGAAACTGAAACTGAAGCTTAAATACTTTGGCCACCTAATGCGAAGGGAGAACTCATTGGAAAAGACAATGATACTGGGAAAATTGAAGCCAAAAGGAGAAGGGGATGGAAGAGGATGAGATGGTTAGATCGCATTGCAGATAAGATGGGTTTTGATTTCAGTGGACTCTGGGAGTCAGTGCAGGACAGGGAGGCCTGGCATGCTATGTTCCATGGGGTCGCAAAGAGTCAGACACGACTAAGCTAATGACAAACAAGAATAAGAAGCTGTTTGTCCCTTATATAGATTTCAAAAGTTTAGATGAAACTTTGTACTGCCTCCAAGTGGTGCTAGAAAACCCACCAGAACAGGACTAGATATTTTTGTCTGCTTATATCTGAGGAGGCAGCTTTCTTGAAGGTGAAATGTCCTTTTGGATCCATTCTTTAAAGCTGTAAATCAGCTTGTGCCATTGAAGAGGTTCAACTTGACTATTTTTAGATTCCTTCCTCTCCAAGTCTCCTGGGCATCTCACTTTTGCCAGCTGTCTTGATAGAAGGGATTTCTGGACATACACATGGACTAATGCTAGTTTTTGAAGTACCTCTTTAATCATGGCTTCAAGGAATTTATTATTTTATATATTTTATTTTTTATTAAACAAGTTTATAGAGCTGCCCAACTCACACATAGGTGGCTCCCAGGGGCTTACAACATTTTAAAAATCCATTATATAATAAAAACTCATTAAAATATCCTAGCCCCCCATCCCTTGGTATCAACAACATAGTCAAATCAGCCACTGGATCAGCTCTACCTCTATTCATGATCCCCACATTGTTAGGTCCTTTTGGAAAAGCAACAGGGTGAGAAGGCCATTTTTGTAGTCCTACCAGAGACAGTCCCTGATTGATGGGATGTGCAACATGCCTTCCCTTTCCGGTGAGCTGGGTGGATGTAATAGAGAAAGGCAAGGGATAGGAGAGGATCCAGGGGGCACCTTATCTTATTTGCACAGTCCTATTGATCATGAAACAATGCCAAAAAATTTCAGCATTTTGCTGAAATAAAAGCTTCTACAACAATTACATATATAAATAGAATATTTCTGCAGAAATATTAAAATGTGTCAAAATGTCTTCTGTTATAAAATTCATACTGTCCATAAATCTATTGAATAAGTACAGTCATTCTAATTTTCTAATTTGACCCCAGATATTGAAAAATGCAAATAACAAATAGAGCTTAAAGAGCAGGATGTGACATTAGGTTTCATTTTTCGTCAGTTTCACTATGTTTAAAAAACAACATGGGGAAAAAGCACAGCATTAAAAGTAACAGTTGTCATTTTATTTCTCTGGTTGGGCTGTTAGATGAAATGGAATAAATGATTGGATATATAAGTGACTAAATCTGCTTAGGATATACACCTAGGCTGAATCCAGATATCCTTGTTAAGACTCCCAACAAAAGGGATGTTGTATCTTGAATTATATTATGCTGCTATTTGAGCTGAATTTCTGGTAGATGCAAGCTGCCTTTTCAAAGCAGCAATAGATATAGACAGAATCACAACACGTACTGATCAGGTTTCATAAAACCAACATGTATTACCTTGCAAATACTGTTTTGTTAATGTCAGAAAATACAGCATTTAATACCCATGATCTATGTCTGGTAATGGACCTGGTGGGTGAACACATGGAAAAAATAAGATTGGAGGTGGGCCACAGGCAAAATAAAGGTTGAGAAATACTGCTGTAGGTCCCTTAATATGAATAGAAAGGATGATCTCCACTAAGTGGTATTTCATGGGAATATTAATAGTTGAAACTGGTTTGTAATCTGTGATCACTGTGGTCAGTTGCATCCTCCAGAATTCCCAACACAGAACAAACTCCAAGGCTTCTCTCTTAATCTATGTATCACACAAGCATGCCTAGCCTATAGTATGCTTTGAACATTTATAGTTTGATGCCTCAGATAAATGGGGTCTCTCACTTGTATGCAGATGTTTTGGAAACCTGAGACAATTGTACTACCTTTTTATCAGAACTTATAATTATCTCAGTTCTATTGCTAGAATCATATTGAGTAGGCTTCCAAGCAACTGGGCTAATTTCAGTAGAGTTTTGGCACTACCCATTTAGAAAATCATCAAATAGAATTACTTGGGGATTTTCCACAGTAGTGAACTATTGAACATCTCTCCATTCTCTCCTTGAAATAAAATAAAATAACCTGTGAGAGATCATCTGTTTTTTAAAAAGAAAATCAATGCATTGGAAAGCTTATTTCAAAGTCCTCAAGAGCCTAAATTATGCAGTGGCTTGGCTGCACCCTCCTCTTTGAAAGTAATACTTTTCTAGATGATTAAACAATCAAAGCCTCACGTTACTCAAATTGGAGCCAACCATACAAATGCAAACATAAAAGCACCAAAACCATGATGATATACCTCGGTGGGAAACTGATTGGCCACAATCTATTTTGCTCTGATGTCATACAGAAATTAAAAGATTATAGAAGCATGAATGCCCTTGAATGGAAAACAGATCAAATTCCCATTCATCCTGAATAAACAATGATCTATATTTAGCTTGAAAAGAATTGCATGCATGAGTGCACAACATATATGTGCATAGCTTATATATCTGATTTTTAATTAGACAATGTGCTCTTCTCTCAATCTAAGTATTGCACAAGCATGCCTTGCCTATATTATCCCTAACTGATTAATCTTAAAATTAATATTCTGCAGTTCCTCCAGGAGTTTGTCGGCTTTTATGGGGTCCTTCTTTCATTTTTATCACCCCAACAGAAACCTTGTGAAGTAGATTAGCCTGAGACAGTGGCTAGCCTGTAATCACCCAGAGAATTTCTATGGCTGATTAACTAAAACCTATTCAACACTTTCATCTTTACAATACACTAGCTCTCTAAAAATGACTGGTTTTGAAATATTTATTTTGTTGTTATATTGTTAATACCATATTTTTTTTATAAAACAGAAAATTGGACCTCTATCTTTAATAAGAAATAAACAAATCAATAATGCACTTGTAATTTTATTACTTGGATTGTTCTGGTATTGCCTCTATATTTTTATTTAACTATTCAGTTAATATTCAGCTGTTTTAAAAGGAGTATTTTTTAAACTGTGATTTTTGGGCAGTCAAATTTAGATGAACTATTTTGTTCAACATTGACTAATTAAAGAGATGAACAAAGAGCAGTTTCCCTCTCATCATTATCTAGTGAGAACACAAATCTCTCATCCCAGCAGTTACCTTGAAAATAAACAAAGAAACAAAACAATCAAGTGAAGAAAATTGATGTAATTTGGACCACTTGCTAGCTTTTTGAGTTATTTGATGTAACCCAAATAAACTTCATTGATGTCTTTGGACCACTTGCTAGCTTTTAACTCAACCTCTTCCACGAGTTGATTAAGATACCAGGCTGGAAACCAGGAAACTTAGAGTTCTAGTCCCAACTTAGGCAGAAAAGCTGTCTTGGTGATTTTGGGCCAGTCACTTTCTCTCAGCCCAATGTACCTCACAGAGTTGTTGTTGTTGTGGGGAAAAAAGGAGGAGGAAAGAGTATTGTCTTTGTTTGCTGCCTTGAGTTACTTATAAAATAATAAAGGTGGGATATAAATAAATAAATAAAAACTTAAGAAAGTAATACATGCTACCTTGAACTCTTGGAGTAAAAGTAAAATCTAATATATTAATGCATCATTTTAAAATAAGGGCTAAACATTTCTATAACATTTTTCAAAGCTTAGATTTTCAGGCTTAATACAATCAACCATCTTCAGAATAACTTCAAAAAAGCAGGCAGGAATTATATTTGTCTATGCATATAATAGTACTGGCTCAGGATGAACTGTTCTGCAAAAGAACATACTTGGGGATGAGATAATGGCATGAATAACTCTGAAACTGCAAAAGCTAATACAGCATCCAACTCATCAAATATAAACAGTTCCCTCGAGATTCCTCTGAATGCTCTTTATGGGTACAATTAACATATGAATAACCACTTGCAGCAATATGAAATATAACTAAGAGATGACATTTCTCTTTTGTTGTTGGAAAACAGGTACTTACATATTCTTCATAAGATTCGTGTGCTGGCAGAGGAGGGGCCCTGTAACTGGGTACTGCTTGCACTCCTCTTGCTCGAGGGGTTGGGACCCCTCTGGTGGCAGGTGGGACTTGGAGGACTCCACGGGTCACTGGAGTTCCTCTTGCTACTTGAGTTCCTCGTCCAGGTGTTGGTGGAGGAATGGCACTCACACGTCCCCTAATAGTGAACAGAGCAATCTGTTATAAAGGGCTCTAAAAAATGAAAGATGTATAAAGACACATAAAATAATTTTTGCACTGACTGCATTGACATTAAACTGTTACCAGAAGAAAGAGCCAGTAATTTAGAGAATGCACATTACCATTCAACAATAATGCTTTAAACAAGGAAGGAAATATAAGAAGGAATGGGTGCTTAACAGATTCAGCAGGCAAACCTGCTCCCCTTGGAAGTGAGGTAGGCCCCCACTGTCCTGGCCTTCAGGAAAAGTGGAAACACATGGCTCTGCGGCCTTGTATGGGGAGCTCAGAGAATTGTGCAGCCATTGGGCTGGCTGGCACCTGAAAGCCCTTTCTTTGCCTTTAATTTAGTATATTAATCAGCCTTACCTCTTTTAAATTTTTAAATATTGTTTTTATATCTTGACACCACCCAGAGTCCCTCTGTGAGGAAGATGAACAGTTCAGAAATATGAAAAATAAATACATAAATAAAATGTAAGAAGGGAAGTACTAAACGGCGTAGACCAATGCTCAGAATATGGAGAACAAATGGGGGGAACTTGAAAGCCCTAGGATAAAAATTCTAGTATGGAGGAAGCAGGGGGATAAATGTTTGTCAGTATTACTGAAACTAGATGGGGTGGAAGTCAAGATAAGGATATAATATTGGAAGATTATAAAGAAGTCCAAAAGAAACAGATTGAATAAAACATATGTTTGTATGTGTGTATTGAAGAATGCTGCCACTTGTATGGAATTCATGACATTAGGGTGGAGACCCTGTGAAAAACATCTGGGTGAATATTAAAGGAAAAAGAAACAGTAATGACACTATTGTGAGTGTGTACTACAGTCGCCCCACCAAGCAGAAGATATAGATGAAATCTTTATAAGTCAGATGGTTGAGATGTCCAGGAAACACACCACTTTGACAATGAGGGATTTTAACTACCATGGTATCAACTGGGAATTAAACTCTATGGCAAGCAGGAAATCTAACAGATTCCTGACATACTTTGCAGACAACTTAATTATCCAAAAGATAGAAGAGGGAATGAAAGGATCAGCTATACTACATAGACTTAACAGCGAAGAAATGGTTGAGGAAGTAGAAATTGTAGGAATCTTTGTAGTGTGTAACTTTGTAATCCTAAAATATACCATACTGCTGGCAGGGAGATCTGGAACTAACCTGATTTAATGTTCGAGTATCAAAAGAGCATGAAGGATTCCAAGGATGGAAATCCTGAAGAAAAAATAGTTCAGGATGGTTAGGATATTATGGAAAATGACAAAGCAGGAAAAATGGTGTGGCTGCTTTAAGTAGTAGATTCATTAAAATTAATGTGACCATTAAAATCATCATACCTTTCTTTTGGATTAGGCAGTCACCTGGAAAAAGAAGGGCTGATTTAATAAAGAGAAGAAAAGCACCATGCTGACATTCAGAAGAGAACCAAAGGACTTCATCCAAATCATTTTAGCATTTGCATATCTTTACTATTATTATCTAAATTATCTTAAGGAATTTGCGACAGTTTCATCTCATACAAATGTGTTCCAAGACTGCTGCAGTTTCGCCACCTTCAAAGATAAGCTTGATGGAGACATTCTAGCAAGCCTTTGCACAATAGCTCATGGATTGTGGACAACTCCTGAAAGACATTTGGTTAGCCTATAGCTGGAATATTAGAAAGATTTCTAGTAAGCTTTATCCTACTATATCACTGGTCTGCTCTAACCTCCTGCTGTGGCTAAATATATTTTAAATGACCTGATTATTGCCCCTGTTTTGTGGTTTAAATTATTTAACTGATATATTGCATTTATTATTTTTTATCCTCTATAGTTTATTGTACTTTTATGTTTTTAATTGGAAGTTACAGTAGGGTACCTCTTAGGGTCAAAAGATGGACTGAAATTCTCCAACACAAAGTAAATATTTTTTTAGGGAATAATGCATTGCAGAAACATAAATGCAGAATTAATAGCTCATGACAAAGCTGTAGCATTCTCATCAATTAGTCATGAACTTGGGCCAGGGACTTTCACTTATCTGGAATACCTAACATCACAGGAGGTAAAATATTGGGAGGGTAGAGAAGAACCAGGTAAGTTGTCCTGACCTTCTAGGAGGAAGGCTACAGAATAATGTAATAATTTATAAAGAAATTCCCTTTGTAAGCAGAAATACTTTCAATAGTTTTGTCAGTGTGTTAACAATTGAAATGCTACATGTACTATGTAGAAAAGTTGTCATTTCTAGATATCTGGTATTCTTTAGATTTTTCACATACTGTATAGCTTTCCATCAATGCTTGATAAAAGATAATCCAATGTTGTTTTGATTCCTCCAAGTATTGGTCAGACAATTGTTCAATGTCATCTCCATATTGTGATTTTACAGAAAAAACACATAGAAAATGAAAGGTGTAATAAATGTTGCTACAGGTGGTATTCCTTTCTTGGAGTTGTGTCCACCTGGGTTTTAAGAATGGCACTAGCCATGAACACAGGGCATGAGAAATGGGATAGCTACTGTTATCCAGAAAGCCCTATTAATTTTCAGAAGGATTGCACCACAAATATCCAGCTTTGAGATCCTGTGGTTGAAGTTGAGTTTTTCAGAAAAGTGATTTGATTGCTGTTATACCAGTGTCCATGCTATGCAGCAACATCTCTGCCTAATTCCATTGCCAATTTAGTGGTGGAGTTTTTATCACTTCCTGGAGACATTGATTAGCCTTTTTATAGTGTAGAGTCTGGAGTTGCCCAAGATTTCATGGCCACCATGGACCTAACCCAGGTTATTGAGAGCTGAACACATGTAGGTAGTCACAAGTTAGATTTCATTTTTATATTAGGGCAGTTGCAATGTGATCTGAAAGTAGAGGATATTGTAATTAGTCCTTTGACATGATTGCATGATTTCTGGTTGCAGTTTTGACTTACTGGTGCTTTCCCACCTACCACAGAAAAACCAAATCTATTTGATTGATTTGTATCAAGTCACTAATGATCTGGATAGTTTCAGAGGGAGCTTATGAGTTTTCCTGGGGATCTAGTGGACAATTTGACTGAAGCTTTAGCCTCTGCCTGGAATGAATGGCTGTTGATTGGATTGCTCCTCTGAAGTCACTCCCTATTCATCAATCCTGATGCTCTCTCTGGTTTCCTGGGAGCTACAGAAGATGCAATCAGAGAAAAGATGCATAAAGTACTACTAGATAACATTTGGGTTGGGTCATCCTTTCAGAGATATTTCCTTACCTAAACAGAGAAACAGAATTACTATGGGCAAACAAAAATACAGTGGAAGTATGAGCAGCTTCTAACTTCCTGCCAGCTTCCCGATTGATGTTGCTTGTGAGAAATTGGCAGGAAGCATTGGAAATCACTTCTCCTTGGCTAATCCATGGAACTGCCTATCACTTTGCTGGGTGAAGGAGAAACAAAGGATCTGCAGACCATGAGGAAAACTGCACCTCTGCTACACGAACTGGTGTGCTCCCATGGGCCCCCTCCCTCCAGAGAGGAAGAGGACTCACCTGTTAACCACTGGTGTCCCCAGCCAGCCCTATCTCACCAGCATGCATCTGAGTCACTCCCTCGTTGTTCCCTCACAGTCCATCACCATTATCCATTGAGCCTTACCATCAGTCAATTTAATGAAGGAGCCAGAGGGAAGTGGGAATGAGGGCAGGGATACCCTTCCCATCTTCCCTTGTAGCATTCTATCTATATTTTGGAAGGATAGTTGGAAGGTGTGGTGGCACTGAAGTAGCCACAATTTTGCCAAATTTCATTCCTTTGGGAGTAATGGGTCCTGGATTTTGGATGCAGTCTTTAAGTCAGCCTATCTGAAGTACATTGATTTAAAATTACCCTATGATGAATCATTTTGCCCAACTGAAGGTTACAAACAGAGAAACACTGGACATTTTAGTAGTATCTTAGAGAAAATCAAGAAGTGAATTTCAGTGAATATATGTAAAGCTCACATTAGGCATTACATCTTTGCAATAAAAACAACACATCATACAGTATGCTGTGTGTGCACATGCACACACATATTTGCAATGTTGTTACATCCACAGATAGATAACTAATGGTCTTTTTTAAGGTGACTTACTCCCTGTGGGAGGGACAGGTTGTAAGAACATCTTTAGGATCACTGTGAGGAATATGCTAGTTATCTGATGGACAAAGTCACTTGAGAATTGGATTCTTTCTGGGCAAGCCTAGTTGAATTATCTGAGCCTGTAATTCATGAGGAAGTATATAGAATTCTTGGGGCTGTCTTTTTGTCAGCTCTTCAAGATAAGCCTATTTAGGAGACAGCCTCCATAAATCTGACTGGAACTATACTGCTTTGATTTAGGCTACTGTATACTAATAGAATCTCAAAAGCCTGACTGTGTTCTCCACTGAATTAGGGAGAAGATCAGATGAACTTCTTTATCATACTTTCCACTATTTCCCAAAGTTAAATTATGTTTTTATTTATTAATCATTATTTTACCTGCTTAATGAGGACCTCCTTCAGAGCCTCTTACAAAAGGAAATGAATTATCACCCCATTTTTAAAATTCCTTCCCCAGAGAAGCTTAACTAGTGTCCATATTAGGATCATTTTGGTGCTAGGTGGATAACTTTTTTTATTTTCTTAGGCTTTTCAATTGGCTTTCAATTGTATTTTAATTCTTACTAATAATCACCTTGCTACTGCCTGGTTCATATAAGTGATTCTGCTTTGTATTTTATTGTATGTATGTATGTATTCTACAAGGTCATTTCTGTGGGTCTCTGTCCTTTTAGATAATGAAAATGAATTCATTTTGAGTAAGGGGCATTTTCACCTGCCTTATAGGAGGCAATGCTATATTTGCTTCTTAAGAAGCTATTACTGGACTTTAAGAAGCCATCAATAGAACCAATATTCTGACCATCAGGTTGCAATTTCAGAGGGCTCTGGAGAAGGTGGATTATCTAACCTTTTGGAGTCAAGTTTCAGGATGGAGCACAGCATGGAGATAGTATCGATCACACTATTTAACCTCTAGTGACTCTCCTGGTTTTTCCTGTTATATCAATGGTTTTGGATATAAACAGCCATGGTCCTCTTCTAGACTGATTCTGAAAATTCAGGATAGAGGTACAATGTTGTGATGCCCATCTTCATCTGGTATTCCAAGGGGCTACACCCTTCTCACACTCATGCCTGAGTTATCTTATGTGGATTATTGTAATACATTCAACACAGACCACTTTGAAGTACAGGTGATCCAGAATGTGTCTGGGCAAGTCTAGTTGAATTGTCTGAGCATGGGTCAGTGTTCCATTTGGAATAATTGAAACAAATCAATCCTACTGTTCCTTAAACAAGACCTATTTTCCCCCCCAGATTCTGCCTTATGTGTGTCCATCTTAATTGTTCTAATATGGTGTGATGTGTCTGTTCCTTGCCTATGGCCATCTTTTTTTAAAAATAGATGTATTGGGTTTTGTTTTAAAGTATATGTCACCCACAATCATTGTGAGTTTGGTTGCTTTATTAATTTCAATTATGCATTATATAAATAAGACATAAGTTTTGTGCAGCCAAGACTTATTTGAAATAAACATTTTTATTTCAAGATATTTAATAGAAGTCACTTTATTTTACTGTGCATATTTGATGAATATTCATTTTGTATTAATTAACAATGCTGTGATTTAAGACTGTCGAGTTTGAAAATAATTCAGAATAAATTCTTTGGATCTTAGGCAAGGGTACCCTTCTTTACTATCAATTAAATACTCACCTTTTTAGGCTTTTGCATGAGCTTGAAAAGATGCAATGGCTCTAAGAATTGTTTAGGTAGCTTCCTTAAAATAGCATATTTTTAATTATGCCAAAGTAGCCTAAAAACATCTGTTCTAAAGAAGAGCACAAAGCTGCTGCATTAATATGAGGTCTGAACCTTTTCTTCTGAATTAACATGACCAGTCTTTCCCTATATTATTCAAAATTATCAAATCATAAAGGCATTATAATAATCAGGATTTGACACATAAAATAAACCAGGCAACAATTTTAATAATGTGTGAAGCAAAATCTGGTTCCTGGAAATAACTTATTCTGCAGGAATTCAGTTGAAACCACAGTAGGTTTGAAGACTAAATTCCAAGGATCTGACAAGCACTTGACAAGAATATGATTTTGTGCTGTAAAATATCATTTATTACAAAGAGAGAAGAGATAGTTAAGAATGGGAATATGATTAGCTTTAGAATATTTGGAGAAGGAAAGCAGATGAAATGCAGCTACTTTACAAGAAGCATGATGAATTAAACTATCTTATAAAATAGATTCCTGATTTTATTAAAAATATTAAATTGCATGTAATTGGAGTCATGAAGGGCTGAATTGAATTTTATGAAGACATAAAATGTTCATGTACAATGTAATTATAATCACACACTGACCTTGGCTGTGGATATTCTTGATATCCATGATTTGGAAGATTTTATTGAGATAAGTGTTTCCTTGTGTAGTTGAACACTGCATTCCCCCACAGACAGAAAATGAATATTAGTTATCCTTTGGGACCAAGGTTGGTAGGTATAGTACCAATCTCCTATGAAAGAAGGTGGATGTACAAATGTAATTATGATATCTGTATGTTAATAGAAAAGGAAAATTGCTATAATGAAAAGAAAAGCAAAATTATTTTCAATCAGCATCTTAAATGTTGATGAAAGAAGAAGAATAAATCTATATGGGATATTGGATAAAAGCAAAGACTTAGACTTTTGTTTATGAACCCTAAGAAGCTTTGGAAGCTTTTGCATGTTGGAAATTAAAATCCATCTATAGTCAGTTAAATTCTTCTGTCAGAAGTTGAAAACCATAAATGAATCACTCTGAAATTAAACCCATGCAAATAAAGGGACCCCTAAGGCTGAGGCATCTGTGTTAATTTATCACTGTATTTTTTTTTCAA